>JAVLVB010000374.1:2536309-2571445 GCA_032876305.1 Orestias chungarensis
GGGGGGGGGGGGGGGGGATTTCAAGTAATGAAAGTGAAACTGTAATAGGTACTACAATTTGCAAAAATGATTCCAAAGTCTGCCTGTGTAAAAAAATAGATTACGTTACTTATACTGATATAAGATGTAAAATATGTTCAATTTTATAAAAGGGTTTGAAGGATAACTTCCAAACCGGCACTGGTCGGTTAGTATGCAACCTCGTCTGACTCCATAGTAAAAACTATCAATACAACCAACCTGTACTTCTAGGTCTAAGTCGATAGGGGAATAGGTTTGGACGAATATACCTGGATCACACAAGTCAGGCCATTAATTCAGTGACAGAAAACTACTTCCAAAAAGCATAAGCCATGCTAGTGCATCACACTTGCAGTAGCACAAATGTGGTTCAATGTTGGGTTTGGCCCCACTTGCCCAGTAAGAGTCCAACTTGCAAGCTCTACTTAGTATGCCAGACCAAAACTTAGTATTTCAAACTGCAGCAACCCATGCCGTCTTGCTCACGGGAAAAGAGGCATTAGTCAGGGCATCTGCTCTGGTAAATCAACCTGCAATTTGTTTCTTAATAGACATGCTACACAGCCTGCAAACTGTATTCTAATAATATTATTTGGGATGGGTATTATTAACACACCAAGACTGTCTGTGTTTTTGTGACTTTTTTGGAACACAGTGTTTGGTCAGATAACCAATAACTGCTTCCCTTATATTTCTAAATAGGATTAAACGCATATATTATTTACTCTTAAGCAGGACGGTTACACTGCCTAAGTTGGGGTGTAACGATGAAGTCTTTTAATTATAAGTTGGATTTTTAGAGAATTTGACATTTCTGAGAATGTGTTTCAAGGCTCTGAGGGGGAAAAAAAGCATAAGGTTACAATAGCCCACTCTTACAATGGTGTGTATCGATTTTACTTAAGTCTAATAAAAATTTGATTTGCTTTGATAGACTTAATATATCTGTTTTTCAAATTTCCAAAGCTCCCAAAAAATATATGAAATTTAATGACTTCAATGAAGTATCTATAGATCAATGAAGTATCTATAGATCAATGAAGTATCTATCCCTGCAGTTAGACTTTATTGGGGATTTCCATAGGAACTTGATGCATAGACACAGGGATTATGACTGCGGGCAAATGCAGCAGCCTTGGGTTCTTATGGTGGCTTCTCCACGTCATAAACCTGCAGACATGCACCCATCCCACTATTTGTAGACTGATGAGCATCCCTGTTTATGTCAGTGTAAGGCACTCCTAGATGATTGCTCTTTGGACATTTCAGAAATCCTAAGTATAACCACTATAATTAATCACTAATGCATACAGCATCTGTGAAATCTGGTGAAAAACCATTAAAGCCAAAAAAAAACTTTTTCTTGGCTCTCCGCCACTCCTCCCCTTAACCAAGGTTCATCAATAAGTGCCTTTATTAACATGTGCCTACAAAGTGTCCTTCTCCAAGTGCCCTATTCTACTTTCAACAGCTTGGGAGACTCTTAGATCCAGGTGTTCCTGTTTAAAAAAAAGCCCCAGTTAAACAATTTGTGCAAATAACTGCAGACTGCCAAATGTGGTGGGAAGAGGGGACTTATAAAAGATATCACTGTATCTGTTGGCCTTACCAACTCTAAAACCAATGAGATTATAACAAACAAAGAGCAGGGCTGAGGCTCCCAAAGCATCTTGACACTCAGATCTTCGTTCTGCGTTGATTTCGGCACAGAACATTTTTCGATCTTTTTCCCAAAATGCATTTGGGCAGCCTGGTCCAGGACTGTTGGGCACTTCTCCTCTTCTGCATGATTTATTTCGCCACACCGCTCTAACATGCAGTGGATCTTCGCCTTTTTTGCAGGGATCGAGACACTCCTCCTTCCCCCTAAACACCCTGCTCCTTCCCCACCAGTCCAGATAACATGGAATGACTGAAGAGCATGACCCTGGGAATGCTCATGCATGCTTGATAATGCAACTCACAGCAACAATTCAACACATAATGATACTGAAAGTTTTTAAGATTACGGTGGCTGAGAATCAAACTAAAAAAATCTTTCTTTTTTTGTAGTTGTAACAGCTGAACAGCTTGACATCAAGGCTCTTAGGCGAATTGGGACAAAATGGCAAAGAATCATATATTGCTTTATGTTCTCGTAAGACAAAAATAGTTATAATGTATGAACTCTTACATGGCAAATTTTGTTTAATAATATCAAAACCTTTTGAAAGACAAACCTTGATATTTTTTAATCACAAAGTTGCAACAGATGCTGTAAAATGCTCAAAGCAGTCCAGTGAAAGCTCCATGACAAGACAAATGTGACAGTATGACACATTTAAAGCCAAAAATATGAAACAAATGTTGGTGTTGCTGGAAACGGGAGAAGTGGAGTCCGTGTAAATAACTACATCAGGTTTTTAGTTCCCTTGTGTTTACAGTTTTTAATGTAGTTCCCCAGTCCTCAGCTGCCTGCCTTGTTTCCTCATCGGAGAGGTGGCACTGCAGTTTCTCTGCAGTGCCACCTCTCCTGCAGAGCAGTGTGCTACATTAGCCTCGCTGGCTCCTGCGAAACATTACTGTTCGCAAAGCCCCTACTCCCTCAGGGGGCGGGCTCACATGTAGGTCAGCCATATCAGACAGTGGCAAGCCAGCCTGCCGGGACGTTGACTCAAACTGACTGTGCAAATAGAGGGACTTTAGAATATAGAGGACAAACATTTAGTTGGTTTTCTCCAGGTCCGTCATAAAAACTGTATATTTAAATAATTTAACTTTAAGACCTAAACTGTGCGTTATGCTGACAGCTTAATCAAATCAATAAATCAGAAGGAGGGAGTTTGGTTCCACCTGCAGGTTTTTTCTGCCTAAATAATCTAATCAGATTATTTAACTTCAATAACACCGAACCTGATTAAAGGTGAGGATTAGGGGTCAAACCAACCTGACATTAAAGCTATTGTCAGGTTCATTTTACAGTCAGTGTAGAACAATCCAATCTATTTTTTTTTTTCAAACTGTGTGGTTTTCATACTTATCATGGTCCTAATGTAAAATACAATAGAAAAAAAGGATTAAAATGCTTATTGTGGGATTCCCTAAGTACCTAAAACCAAGTGAAGCCTTTTTTTAAATGTAAGCTGTCTGCCAATATTCTCACTGTTAGGATGAAAGATAAATAATTCAGAACTTGGTGATTTTATACTGAGAGTAATTCAAAAATGTCAAATGATGGTAGCTGTACTGGTTATACATGGAGACTTTAAACAACACTCCAGATTGAGTTTTGTGGCTAATTTATTTACCTTAAATATCATTACAACCTGTGAAAGGTTTTGACCCATGTTAATTAACAGAAACTGTTGTAAATACAACCCTAAAAAACTTCCATAAACCTTATTTTATTGAATTAAATTTGGTTTAAAAACACTTTATTTTGCCTAAGGAGAAATTAAATTAAATTA
The DNA here is from genome assembly GCA_032876305.1 of Orestias chungarensis. Classification (NCBI taxonomy): domain Eukaryota; kingdom Metazoa; phylum Chordata; class Actinopteri; order Cyprinodontiformes; family Cyprinodontidae; genus Orestias; species Orestias chungarensis. Next base: position 2,539,777 of record JAVLVB010000374.1, read on the forward strand.
AATAACAGGATTCTTCTTAGATTTGCTGAAGTTATTGGCAGGATTTATTTTAGTGATCTGTGTAAAAACAGCATATGAATAAAAACTCACTATTGTTGTATTACAGTGGGATAAAAAGAGCACTTTGGGTCCATGGATTATTTCCTATTCTAATAGCAACTTTTTGCAGTTACAGTTTCAGCAAAGTATCAATTTTGTTGCTCTTGACATTTGTGCAACAATAAATGCAGCACATTTAAGGTATACATCATAACAAATTTTTACAAATATAACAATAAAATTTAATACGGCAACTTGGTCAAATCTATTTACTGAGCGTCATGGGAAGAATGGTGTTTGAAGGGTGATTAAACACATGCTAACACACCAAACTAGTGAGAATATAGGTACTGGAAAATGTTCTCAATGTCAACAAAACAGAATAATTTAATAAGAATCCTTTACTTATTACAAAAAATAAAAAGTCTAAACCATAAAGATATTATATATTAAAATGAGAGATCTGGTAGTGCAGTTTAATGGAAAAAGATCTTGTCACATCATTAATGTGTATCATATTCAAAAGGGAAGTGAAATGATGAACAAAGAAGTTGACAAATGACTGAAATAGGGAGGCGAAACAAATGAATCAAAAAGCTAGAAATAAAAAGTAAGGATAAATTATCTAATGTGCTGAGCACATTTTGTGTGTCAGCAGAGACAGGGAGCTAAGCCAAGCTTTGCCTCGGTCTATTTCTATTAATAATAACCGAGTAGGAGGCTGAGCCTTCAGCATCCCTGATCCATCAGGAAGATGTCCACAAAACTGGGCGACTGAGGCTGTGATAGATGTAACACATTAATGCCGATTAAAAAATGTAATGAGAAGATATGTGCCTATTTCCTAAGGATTAAATTGATATATTCTCACTGTAGGAGTGCAAAACCTTAATATTAATAATAATAGTACGTTAACATCGTAGCATCTCTGCCGTTGTGGCTGATCTCGATGAATCAGACGATCTGAGCATACTCAGGGAGACAGCGTTTACAAAGCTGAGCCGTATGATTGTGCAGCGTGTTTGCACAGCTCTATTTGTACGGGTATTTTCTCCTCTGGACATAAAGTAGTATAATCCTCCCTACTGCATTTCACCCAACAACTTTAAACCTGGTAGGAATGTGATGAATTATATAATATTACCACCAAGTTTAAGGCTCAGGGAGGAACAGAGGATTTTTAATTTTGCACAATGTCTAAGAAAAGCTGTTATTCTCCACCGATCTTCTGCCAGTTTTTGTTTTGCTCTGTATCCTCTTGTTGCATTGAACAGTTTGTTCTCAGTTGTCCCACCTGAGAATGTCACAGTCCTGTCCCCCCTGTGTTGTCTGCAGAAGCCTTGTGTCTTCTCTGTTTGGGAGAGGGATGGGATTGTTGCTATGGAAAACAGACACAGACCTAATGCACTTTCTTTTAGTATAGAATGATTTTCTTAGCTTTTACTCATATGTTATCTATAACAGAAAACATACAATTGATAATATGTTTTAACAGAATGAGCTTGTACCCACTAAACCCAGTCCATGCCTGCTATGCTTTGCTTGACTTAGTCTAGTCCCCTCCATTTATCTATGTGCTGGATGCATGACACCAATTAACACCTTCGTGCCAGTCGAACATGCTACATACAGAGGAATCTCAATGTAGTGCTGCAGAACCTCAAACCCAAGGCTTTTTCTCCTGTAGATTATTAGTACTAAGAAGCCAGACTGCTTGTGTGAAAGTGCTGAGTAATTCTTTTCTCCTCGCACCCTTCCTATCACCGCTGGCACTCAGAATGAAGAGTGGAGCCAGCAAGGCCTGGGGGAACAACCAGGACGGGGTTGTGGCCAGCCAGCCCGCCCGTGTGGTTGATGAACGTGAACAGATGGCTATCAGTGGAGGCTTCATCCGCAGGTAAGAATGAAGTTCATGATTGATTGGCCGAGGGCAGAAGTAGGAGCAGATGCTAAAAAAGCTAAATGACAGACTGAAGAACATTAAGTAGCATAATCTAAGAGTCATCAATTACAGTGAGTACAATTGCTATAGATCTGATAGAACTAAATAAAACACAGTGACTTTTTGATGGATTAATGCGCATTGAAAATGTGGCTCTTATGGAAGACTGGCAGGAAGAAATCTGTTGATAGACACAAATCGTCTAACGCACTCAGCCAACATGTGCATGAAGACAAGCTGGTCAATATGAAAAACCATGGTTAACTACTCTGTGGATGACCCTGAACACACCACTCTGTTGTGAAACATGGTGGTTGCAGCACCATGTAAAAAAACGGATGTGAAGATTGAGGACACAACAGAAATATTGTAGGAAAACCTATAAGTTCCTTAACGGGGCTTTCATAATGAGCTGGAAGTTAAATTTCAACACGAGAGCAAACCTAAATGTGCAGCCAGAGCTGAAAATGGAAGGGGGTTCGATAAAAGCACAGTTGTGTTAAATTAGCACAGTCAAAGTCCACAAATAAAAAACAGGAGGCCTACGCCAGGTCAGTAAATTTTCAAAAAGGTTTTTTTAGTCACAAGTTAAATGAGGTACTCTAAGTAATACAAACAATTAAAACTTTCAAAACTTGTTGGTTATCTTTGTATAATATTTCTGAATATCTGTAAACAAAGGTATCAAAATGAATCAATCATACATTTCTGAGACACTAAAAACCAGCTGTGTTCAACAATATCATGTTCCAGCACTTTAATTTGAAAAGGTAACAAATTTTCCAGAAAGCTACATTGTACTTCAATACAGAGAGGTTAATGGCTGGATAGCTCAATTGGAAAGTCACCTGACTTTCGCACCAACAGCTTTCAACGTGGGTCCTTAGGCAAGGTCCTTCGCGCTACTGCCTACTTTGTAAATTGCTTTGTATAAAAGCGTCTGCTAAATACATAAACATAAACCTGACTGTTGTACGTTTTTAAGACTTTCAGATATTTTCAGTTTTAAAGCAACCATAAGTAACTTTTCAAGCTTCATAAAATATTTTCTGAACTTTTGGGATTACATGTCGACTTGCAGCTCGTTGAATGACACGTCTGTCATGGCCCGAGGGGGTTCGTATTGCTTGAACCGGCACTAATCAACTTTGAGGAGGGTGGCAGGAACCCTGCCAGACAAAACAACTAAAAATGTGCTGACTGCTTTACGGCATACGTCACTTCCCCTGTTTTTTATTTGTAACATCATCATATGACATTGTTTCGCCACTATTAGATTCATCACCTATTGGCTATTCATCCTGTACACAGCCACTGGAAACAGAAATGTACTACAATCCAACTGCAGGCGACCAGGAGATCAGGATTTTACGATGCTATGTGCTGGTCCTCATGGAAAAGGAAGTCTTAATTTAGGCAAAATACTACCGCTTTTGTCTACACTGGTCGCCAAAATCAACCAAAACTACAACTTTTTACTGTTGCTTTAAAATCACCATCATTGTTCTTCCTATATTGAGCCTTACTTTGATATATCAGGGCGGGCTTTAATTAAATAAGTCTGTGATCCTCTATTCAATCTTGTAATATTGAACAAACTTCTCCATGCAACAAATATTTTGTAGGTGTTTAGGGAATCTATCCAACCAGTCTTTGAGTTGAGGTTCACATACCATCAAAGTTAAAAGATCGCCATGGTTGTTCCAGATGGTGCTGGCTGTGACCTGCTGTTTTATGCCTACCGCCATTTATTTAAATGTAACTTTGCTGTGTTCAGGGTAACAGAAGATGCCCGGGAAAATGAGATGGACGAGAACCTGGAGCAGGTGGGTGGCATCATCGGCAACCTGCGGCACATGGCCCTAGACATGGGCAACGAGATCGACACGCAGAATCGCCAGATCGACAGGATCATGGAGAAGGTATGTCCTTCATACCAGTCATGTAACAGCTGGTGATGGACAGCTTGATGGACAGATTTTAAATTCTATTATCTCAGGAAAATAACACAAAAACACTAATGTTTTATGAATGTGACCTTAAACTCTATGCTAAACCTACTAAGTCCTACTTAGCTCAAAAATGTCTATGCCAGACTTTTTAACGTGCAGGCCAGAATGGGTTCTAAAATTTGACAGAGGGGCCGGGCCAGGAGCATGAGTGTGTAGCAACATTACATCAGTCAAATTCTATTTTTTTATTTTGTATTCTGTAGATAAATAAATAATGCTTTCCTTAATGTGTAAGAATCCATTATGTTTCCTTCATTTCCCAATATTCCTTTAAGACTCCATTGTTGACCTGTCCTTCCAACCATTCTTCTCAATTTCTCCCTTTCAGGTTCATATGTTTTACAGTTCATTAATACGTGTTCTACGTTATCTTTCTCTCCTCATCCTTCACATTTATCATTATTTTTCCTCCCCATTAAATATAAAATGTCATTTAAATAGGTATGACCTGCTCTTAATCTGATCATTAATATTTCTTCCCTTCGGTTTCTCATGTTAATATTTCTAATTAATATTCACTTTTGTACTTTATATAATCTTCTTCCTTTTTCCTCATTCCACCCATTTCGCAAGTCTGCTGTTATGTTAATCTGAGAGTATGAATCAACTTTGTGTATTTGGAAGGAATAAATTAATGAGACGAAAACGGCCAGTCTTTGATTAGCTGGGAGCGTGACTCATTTACATATAATGTAGAGTTGCTAGTGCAGACAAAGAGCCGAGCGCGAGCAGAGTGAGCTGAGCGAGGGAGCGACCTGTTTTCAGAGTTGAGCGCGTGTCCGAGCACCTTTGAGTGAGCCTGCGCACCTGAGATTCATATTCACACACTTGCAATTATTGCTCCTTCATATAGCTCCGTGCCCGCAAACCTGGTGGCACAAAACTAACGTCATAGAAAGTTCCACGGCAACGTGTCTAGAATAGTGCGGCATATTTTTGATGAAACGAGGTTTTGCAGGGGAAAGAGGAAATGAATGAGGTTTTTACACATCCATGGGTTTCTACTATAATTTGGACAAATTCGGCGGGCCGGATTGAAAAGCATAGGGGCCGTAAATGCCCCGGGGGCCGTAGTTCTCGCATGTTTGGTCTAGAATGAACTGTGACCCAACAGAAACATTGGGTAATGCTGCGTTCACACCAAAAGCATGTGGAGCTTCAAGAGCGTCCAGTTTACATACAAAGTTTATGTAAACAAGTGTCTTGGAGTGTGAAAAAGTCTTGTGGCGCGTTACACGTGTCGAGACCAGAGTGTTTGGAGCGTTTTCGGCGTCAAGAGCGTCACACACGTTTTGAGCATCCGTTACATCTGACGCTATAGACGCTCGAAGTTGGGAACATTTTATTTTCCCTGCTGGACGCTTGAGCGTTGACCAATCAGAGTGTGCTTTCTATGTGACATAGTGATAAACTTTGCAACGCGGCAGAAGATTCGGAAGTTATAATGGCGGGTAGATTTATTGTCGCTGTTTTAACTAATTTGAATGAGATGAAACTAGCTCCAAATACGACAGCCTCGTCAACGCAGCTCCCGGAGTAGGTGGAGTAGGAAGAGCTGCTCTCTCAATTTTGTCCGCCATTTTTTAAAAATAACCTTGAAGAGACAGGAAGTCTGAAGTCAGGAGGACGCTTGGCGCATGTCAAGCCCGTTTGAAGCGTCTGACCCTAAAAAATGCACAAAAACTACTTACAACTTCAAGTATTAGACGCGTCTGGATGGTTCAACTGCTGACTTGGTTCATCCAAGTCCTACATCAAACTGTGTCATGCAAAGCATTGGATGATGTGGGATGATGCACTCGATTAAACAATGTTAGAAGAGAATAAACAAGTTCTCTAGAGGTCGTAGTTGCCAGTAAAACAGTACTTACCTGACTATTCCAATAAAAGGTAATGATGGTTGGTTCAGACTTTTCTCACTCGTTCCTATGTTGGATTTTATTGGTGCATCTGCTTATGGTACATATCAAAAACATTCAAAACATCCCCTCCCTCTGGAAATCAAAGGCACTTTTTACAATTTTATGCTTACAGCTGTGTCTATGTATAGTTGTTTACCAATCAGGTAACCAAGTTGAATTTTCACAGTTCTTTTGGCAACTTGCTGTTTCAATCGTGGGCTTTCCGAAACACTAAAAATCTTCAAAAGTTAATGTTTGATTCATTTTAAAATGTTACAAACAAACGCACTAGTCCTGCTACACCCCTGCCAAGTTTGCAAGTGTTCTGGCAAACAGCAATATGAGAAGTGAAGTAAAACCCTATTTTAACTTTTAACAAAAACAACATAATTAGACTCAAATAAAGGAAGGTCTATGAACATATGGGTGAGAGAGTTTGAAGTGAGAAAACGAAATTGTGGTGAACTCATCATGAAAGGGGACCTTTGAGATGATTTACAAAAAAACAATAAGCCAGGACTTCTTGTCCATCAACAGTGTTTGACCTCACAAATGCACTTTTTGGATAAATTGACCTGAACCCTGAGTCTTACCAGAAGAGCTGCAGCTGTTATACTGTACCTTCATAGGATTGGACCTTAAACATTTAACATGGGATGGCACTCAAGTTCATATATGTGTTAAAGTAGATGAGCACATATTTTTGTGGAATATTGTGTATATTATTCAGAAGAAATAGCTGTTGCCAAGACAAAAATGAGACAAAAACTTCCAAGCTCTTCAAATAGCTGTCCCCCTTTTCTAACTGTATGGAACAAAGAATTCAACACCATAAATTGGTTCCATTCTAAAACAAGGGACTGGATTAACATTATATTACAAATCAAATTCAGTTGATGAGACATTACGAACAGTATCTAGATTTTACACCCTTACTTTAAAATACTGTTTGAAGGTAATTAAAATAATCAAAGTTTCCCGACTACGCATGGGCTCATGAGATTGTAATGAAATTGAATAGGATTAATTTATGGGTCAGTATGATTTTTTTTTTTTTTTTGCCAGAGTTTTAGTGGCAAGGATTTCCTAAAAGGAAATATATTCTAAAAGATAAATGTGATATTTTTCTAAACAGTACGGGACCCTTATTTCTGCCACATGAACATTGGCATGTAAAAACCTATTAGTCTGTCAGTCAGTCTAGCATTTTAAAAAACAAAACTTTATACTGTAGGAACAGTATTACAAAAATATGAGAGGTTTTGAACGCTCTTTAATTAACCTGTACTCTCATTGTTACAAATTTTGAATTTCGATTTTCAAAAACACAACCCCCCGTACAAGATCAAGCTGACTTGTTTCTCCTGTCTTATCCAGGCTGATTCCAACAAGACCAGAATTGACGAGGCCAACCAGCGCGCCACAAAGATGCTTGGCAGTGGCTAAACGCCCTCAGCCAAGAGCATGATCTTCCTTGGCGTCCTGCGCCACACATCAACCAGGCGCTGACATGCTTTCATCATGGTATTGACCTTCTAAGTTTGCACACATGCACATATCTACCCCCCTCCTCGATTTAAATGTTGTTCTGTGTCGTCTGTCAAGCTTTTTCAAGATGATTGTCCTCGTAAAAAGATGATTTCTTATACTCTATTCTCTCCAAAGGTTGTATATAGTGCTGACTTGATGGCTCTCTAGCTCAATTGTGAAGTTTTTATTCTCTTTATCTCGCTCTCTCTATCTCGCTGCATACCCAGACACATACATACACACACATGTATTACTTGCATTTATATATATATATATATATATATATATATATATATATATATATATATATATATATATATATATATATATATATATATATATATTTAAAATCAACTACACTGCTCTGGATGACAAGTATATAACAGGAATGCTAAACAAGCTGTTTGTTTTGTTCTTTTCCTTTTCAGTATCTCAGTGTTGTCTTTGTAAAGCTGTCTCATTCCATTTAGGCTACTGTCATGCTCCTTATTTGGTGTTGTCACAACAACAGAGGGAACGGTTAAAAAGACATCCGTCATGATGGTGATGGTGGGGATGATGGTAACCATGTAGCGGTATAGCTGAACGAGATTGCAAAGAGAACTTACAATCAGAAAAGGCAGTTGATACATTTTTTTCTTCAATTGCAATCATCCTAAGTTACTGTTTAGACAATGTGCAACTAGACTCTCTGTAGCTGTATTAGAAATTGCATTCCAAGTGATGTGAATTGTGCGTTCTCTGCATGACAAATGGTAGATTTTAGTCTCATAAATAAAACTTGTCTGAAAATTATATATAAAAAAACAATAACATGGCAGTAGCAAATTGACAAAATCGCATGCTCAGTATTAGAACACTTTTGTTCGTTCCATACTCCTGCAAGTTTGCAATAGTGCCACTCTTTCTCTCTCAATATATTTACCGACTGTGACCATCTTGTTGTACAATAAATGCAAAGGGGATCTAAAAAGGAGAGATAAAGGTGGGAAAAAAAGAGGACTTTGGGGGAGTTGTGTTGCAAAAAAAAAATGACCTGTTTTCTAAACAATTATGCAGTTCATTGAAGAAAATGTTGATTCTGTGTTGAAAGAGGAGGACTGACTGTGTACTGTATCATAGGTTTTGGATTATCTGAAAAAAATAAATAAATAAAAGTTTGCAATGTAAAGCAAAGACAAATATTTCTGAGAGACCTTACTTTTATAAGAAGACTGTATACGTAAGTTTATTTTCCCCGTGTGGTTTGTTTTATTGGTAAAAATACTAATACTATTAAATGATAATAAGTACACTCTAAAACTAAAATAAAAATAAAAAGTTTTCTTTTCTCTTTTTTATTTGCTTCTGTACTTTAGAGCTATGCACACCAAATCGCCAAAATGTTTAGTAGTTACTGTAAGGTGAATAAAAACCCTAAACCTGAATGACAAAAATAGGTTCAACTGTGAGATCGATATCCTCAATGCATGTAATAGTAAAGACCCCCCTCTCTGTATCCTGTCACTGTGTGCAGTGGTGGACATTTTGTAGCTAGCTGAACTGATTAAAAGTAATAAACTCTAGTTGTACCTGTGTCTGTCTTCATTGCTCAGAGGGTTTTTGGTTTTTATTCTACAGTCAACAGCAACAGTTTCAGATAGCAAACCTTTTTTTTAGGGCTTTAAAACATAAAGTTCATTAGAAAGTTAGCTTTAACAGGAATAAACCCACCAGCACAATAGGAGGCAGAGGAAAATGAAAAAAGAAAAGTTTATAGCAGCAGTTGCAGAACGTTGCTGGTAGCATCTCAGCCCATGTTCTCCTCCCGGAATCTGTCTCAGCTAACAGAACGCCAGACCAGGTGTGGCTACCATGGAGAGAAGAACAGTAAGAGAAAACAAAAGGTTAACAAGGTTGAAATAACAATCTAAAGCAAACTGGACAAAGGAAGAAAGTAGCAGAGAGAGAAGTGGTCAGATTGTCCTCCAGATTGTCTGAACCTATAGCAGCATAACTATAGAAGTAACTTAAATAACCCTGTAGAGTGAGACATGAAGAAGGTAGAGCAAAGGAGAACTGAGTTCTTCCCCCAACCTGATTAAGCTGTCTTCTCTATCTCTTCATAACTATAAACTTTATCAAACATGAAGGTTTTAATCCTAAATTTGAAATTAGACAGGGTGTCTGCCTCACTGACTAAAGCTGGAAGCTGGTTCCACAGGAGCGGAGCCTGACAACTAAAAGATCTGCCTCCCGTACTGCTTTTAGAGATTCTACGAACCATCTGCAAAGTATTTGCATTACCTTGTTGAGATCTGAATGCAAAACAGGAATAACCAACAGACTTTCTAGATGTAGTGGAATGTTTGTGGTTTGCCGTAAAGTTATTTTCATTAAAATGACTTTAAGCATTGGTCTGTGAGCAAGTTCAGCATTTATACCTTTGTGGTAAAATAACCTTTCTGGTCACTGTGAAGATAAACGCTTTTGTCTTAAATACGGTACCTGATACCTTGAAATATAAAACGAGATTTGAAGTAAAGTGAACAAATAAAAAGCTAAGAACCTGAACCAGACATCAATATAAACAAACATTACGATTTTAAGGAATGTTTTAACAAAACAAACAAATTACTCCATATTTTTTGAGACAGTTGGGTATTTGACACAATAAAGTTCGCATGAGCCTGAATACATGGAATACTTTGGACAGCGACACAATTTGTTACTAGTTACTTTAAGCCTGAATCCCTTTAGCTCATTGCTACATACTGTAGTGGTTATCACTGCCAAACCACATGGGTTGGCAGTGATGACTAAGAATTGAAATAATAGATAGATAGATAGATAGATAGATAGATAGATAGATAGATAGAGAGAGAGAGAGAGAGAGAGAGAGATTTACATTTATGCACTTAGCAGACGCTTTTATTCAAAGCTACTTACAAAAAGAGGGTTTAGCATTAAAATACGACGCAATTTACTCAGTTACTTGCAATATGCTAGGAGAGGATTTAACAGTAATGATGACACATATTCAGGGAAACATAGAATGCCTAAGTACCATACAGCAGCAGTCTGTGCTGAGCAGTTGGCTGCCATAACTTGCTCATTTAGTCAACATGTCACTTCAGACTGGAATATTCCAAAAGGCCTTGAAAACTGCTTTCATTAAACCTCTTCTAAAGAAGAGCAGTCTGGATGCCACAGTACCGAACAACTACCAGCCCATATCAATACTGCCATTCTTAGGAAAGTGCTGGAAAAAGTTGTATACCTACAGCTGAGTGACTTTCTCCTGTCTAACAACGTGTTTGATGCTTTCCATTCAGGCTTTAGGCCCCACCACAGCACTGAGACAGCTCTGATCAAGGTGACAAGCGACATCTGCCTAAACTCAGATGGAAGCAAAGTCTCTGTCTTAGTTCTGCTGGACCTGACCGCCACCTTTGATACAGTTGACCATGTGATTTTATTACAGAGGTTAAAAGACTGGGTGGGAATCACTGGTATGGCTCTCAACTGGTTCAAGTCCTACCTTGAGGACAGGTGTTACTTTGTTCAGATTGGGAACATTGTCTCCAACCGAATGGGTGTGACCTGTGGGATTCCCCAGGGGTTGATCCTAATACCCTTTTTATTCAATATGTGCATGCTTCCACTGGGCCAGCTAATACGCAGCCATGATGTGTCCTACCACAACTATGCTGATGACACTCAAATCTACGTGTCGTTGAAAGCAGGAGAACATGGGCCTGTTGATTTATTGTGTCACTGTATTGAAAATATCAGTCTGTGGATGCGGAACAACTTCCTCCGGTTAAAGTCAGAGAAAATGGAAATATTTGTCTGCGGCCCACAGAAACAAAGAGAAAGTGTCATTAGTTACCTTTTGACGCGCTCTCTGGAACCTAAACATCAGGTCAAAAATCTTGGGGTAATACTCGATTCTGACCTGAACTTCAACATCCACATTAAATCAGTAACATCAGCAGCCTTTTACCATCTTAAAAACATTGCCAGAATCAGAGGAATAGTCTGTAAACCAGACCAGATCCATGCTTTTATCTCTAGCAGGTTAGACTACTGTAACGGTCAGCTCACTGGGCTTTCTAAACGGGCGTTAAGACAGTTTCAGAATAGCCAGAATGCTGTTGTTCGAGTTCTGACCAAAACCAGGAAATATGACCACATTAGTCCAGTGCTGAAGTCTCTGCACTGGCTTCCTATCACTCAAAGAATATACTTTAAAACAGCCTTGCTTGTACAAATCTGTTCATGGTTTAGCCCTTAAGTACATAACTGACATGTTAGAGCCATATGACCCAGCCCGGACTCTGAGAACCTCAGGTAGTGGCCTCCTGCTGATGCCCAGAGTCAGGATCAAACAAGGGGAGGCTTCATTCCAGTTTTTTGCACCTAAAATCTGGAACAGTCTTCCTGAAGAGGTGAGACAGGTTTCAACTCTGGCAATTTTTAAATCCAGGCTGAAAACAGCCTTATTTAACTGTGCATATAGCAACTGAGAATAGTATTACTTTTATTTATTGTTTTATTTTTATTTAATTTAATTTTATTTCTTTTACATTCAAAGTTGATTTTATTGTGTCATTTTCTGCTCTTTTTTCCTATCAAAAGCACTTTGAAATGTCTTGTACACGAAAATGTGCTATAAGAATGCCTTGCCTTGCCTTAAATTGAGTGCTAAATAATATCAGGGAGGGTAATAAGTGCATTTATATCTTTCAGGGCAAGAGATGCTCTCGGAAGAGCTGGGTCTTCAAGGATTTCTTGAAGGTGGAAAGAGAATCTGATGCTCTGATAGTGCATGTAAGGTCGTTCCACCAGCGTGGAACCGCAATTGACAAGAGTTTAGATTGACCTGCACAGGGCTTTGGTCGCATTAGTCGGCGCTCCTTGGAGGAACGGACAGTGATGCAATGCTTTAAGAGGGTGTTGAGGTAGATGGGCACTGATCCATTCAACACTCTGCATGCCAGCATTAGTGATTTGAATTTGATGCGTGCAGCTAAGGAAAGCCAATGGAGTTCAGTGAAAAGGGATGTGACATGCGCTTGCTTTGGCTGGTTGAAAACCAGGCGAACTGCAGCATTCTGTAGGATCTGTAGTGGTCTCACAGCACAGGCTGAAAGACCTGTTAGGAGGAATTTGCAGTAGTCAAGGCGAGATATGAGCAAGGTCTGAACTAGGAGCTATGTCGAAAGTTGAGTTAGATATGGCCTAATCTTCCTGATGTTGAATAGAGAGAAGCGACACAATTGAGTGACAGAGGCAACCTGATCCGCAATGGTAAGCTGATCATCTATCATGACGCCCAGGTTTCTTACAACCTCAGTGAGTGCCACATATAAGGAGTCTAAGCTGATGCTGATGTTGTGGTGAATAGTTTCCTTGGCTGGGATGACAAGCAGTTCAGTTTTGGAGAGTTTCAGTCGGTGATCTTTCATCCATGCACATATGTCAGAATGACAGGCTGAGATTTGCGTTGGTACTAAGAAGTCGTCTGGGGCGAAGGACAGTTAGAGCTGTGTATCATCTGCATAGCAGTAATAGAAGAAGCAATGTGAATGGATGAGTGGGCACAGGGAAGTAGTGTACATGGCAAAGAGGAGGGGCCCCAACACTGAGCCTTGGCGCACCCCTGTGGTGACGTGGTGTCCTGTCGATGTTTGGTCTTGCCATGCCACCTCGAAGGATCGTCCGGAGAGGTAGGATTCAAACCAGGAGTGTGCACTGCTCTCAATGCCCATGTCTGCCAGCATGGTAAGTAGGATGCTGTGGTTTATAGTATCAAATGCAGCTGAGAGGTCCAGTAGGATGAGAACTGATGATTGGCCTGTCGCTTTGGCTTCTTTCAAGGATTCCGTTACGGTCGGGAGTGCCGTTTCCGTGGAGTGACCGCTCTTGAAGCCTGATTGGTTAGAATCAAGAAGGGTATGTTGGTAGAGAAATTTCATCACCTGCTTTGAGACAGCCCTTTCAATGATTTTAGACAGGATAGGGAGGAGGGAGACCTGTTGGTAGGTTGGTTGGTGAAGTACTTGGCAAAGGAATTTGCCGTGAGGTTGGTTGCTGGAGGAGGAGGTGGTGGGCTTAACATAGACTTGAAGGTAGAAAATAAATTCCGGTTGTCTGTAGTTCTGTCTATCTTGTCCTGTTAGAACTCCTTCTTTGCAGTGGTGACTCTTGAGGAGAAGGATGAGAGCAGCGTTTTGAAGTGTGACGGATCAGATGGGTCCTTTGATTTGTGCCATCTTCTCTCTGCAGCTCTGAGGTTTGTTGAGCAGAGGGACTCTGTGGCATCATTTACCTCCAGAGATAAGAAGGTGCTACGGGGTGGAAGAGCATAGGTTACAAGTGCAGAGAAGTGGGCAGGAGACAAGTTGCGGATATTGCATCGAAAGGAAACAGTGGGAGGGTGTGCAGTGGGTAGTTGATGGAGACAAGCATCAAGCTGAATAAAGTGGTGGTCTGAGAGGTGTAGAGAAGGTGTAGAAGTGGTCAGATTGTCCTCCAGCAGTCTAAGCCTATAGCAGCATAACTATAGAAATACTTAAATAACTTAACCCTATAGAGTGAGACATGAAGAAGGTAGAGCAAAGGAGAACCGTCTGTCAAGACTGAGTTCCTCCCCCAACCGGATTAGGCTGTCTTCTCTTCCTCTTCCTAACTATAAACTTTATCAAACAGGAAGGTTTTAAGCCTAGATTTGAAGAAATCTAGGCTTAAGAAGAAATCTGCGGCATCTTGAGCGTCAATGTGAATGTTCATATCCCCAAGGACAAGCAGAGGACAGTCATGCTTGGGAATGGAGGAGCGCAGGGAGTCTAGATCTTCTAGGAAGTCGCCCGATTGACCCGGGGGATGATACACAACAACCACATACATTTTAACAGGTGCTGTTGTCAGGGCGGTGTGGTATTCAAAGGAGTTGTATGAGGCTCCTGAGCTGAAATGGGTATATTTCCATTTGTTGGATATCAGTAACCCCGTACCACCTCCGCTTTTCCAGGCCGTGGTGTGTGAGAGACTGTGTAGTTGGTGGAGAATGCAGTCGGTGTGGTGCTGTTTTCTGGTTTGATAGATAGATAGATAGATAGATAGATAGATAGATAGATAGATAGATAGATAGATAGATAGATAGATAGATAGATAGATAGATAGATAGATAGATAGATAGATAGATAGATAGATAGATAGATAGATAGATAGATAGATAGATAGATAGATAGATAGATAGATAGATAGACAGTCCTGTCTTTTTACAATCCTCTTACTATGTCTCCCCTGAACAATGCCTCTCCTCTTGCCCCCATACTTTCTATTGTCACACCTCTGTTACACCTCTCTACTCACCAGGTACTGCGTGATTATTGGACAGCTTGTTCTCTACTGTTGATGACGCTCTGATATGGAATTCAACGCTAACGTTTTGACCATCTGCAGCTTTACTTGGTACTTGTGTTTCACAGCCACGTTCGGTCTTTCCATGACAGAGATATATCGTCATTAATGGGTTAATTATCTTATCAAGCAAAAGAAGGTCTAGAGTCCAAGATCACCTGTTTTACTAAATCTCTAAAACAAACATGTGAAGCCAATGATTAGCATAATGGGTATTAATTCATATAGTGCATACACTTAATTCACACAGTATTCATGTCAGTTATTTAGTGATCTGTACTAATAAATATTATTCAACACAATATATACTTTTTTACTTTTCCCCCAAACCTGGCTATTAGTTAACTAATATCCTGATCATATGTGGAATTCTTAGAAAGCACTATATTGTGAAATTACTAAGTAAGCTAACAATTAAAAAAGTTTGACCTTTCAGAATGAACGATTATATCCTGGCATGGATTGAAATTTAATCCAAATTTAATTGAAGTCAGTCCAGTTTAATAAAGTGTAATTTCCTCATTCAGTTCAATTCAGTTCCGATTACATGCTGTCTGTTAAGACGCTAATTATAGCCCATTGTACACACCATCAATTCAAGTTGACTATCTAATTTAATTACTTAATTTTATTAATTTAATTGGTTTTGTCATTGGAATCTTATCAAACAGCATCAGGTAACACATCAATCACTAATTCAGCGAAATGAAATGGCAACAGTTGAGAGAAGCCAGTCCCACTTAATAGAAAAAGAAAATGTTTAAACTGATGTCCGCCTTTAGTTTGAGAGTAAAGTTTATATATGTCACATCATTAAAAGATAAGTGAGTGGTTTGAAGAAAAACAAAACCATGATGAGAAAAAAAATACATGAATACATCTGTTAAGTAAAAATGGATCAAAAACCATCTAAAAAAAAATTATGTTAAGACATTGCTCTATAAAATTATTTAAGTTGTTTCTTAAAACGTACTAAGAGATGGAGGACGGACATTTCAAAGCACCTGTGCTTCTAATCCAATCCGATAAAAGATTCCATTGGCAAACTTTGGCCGAAAGATATTTGATCTTGAAAGACTAAAAATATTTTCCCAAGGTCTACGACATATTAGGGAGATTTTCTTTTTAATAGCGTCAAACGTTCATCGCATAAATCCGATGAAAAATAAATCAGTGAGTTCTTCAAAGCAAAAATTGGGGTGACTGTAGGGCAGCAAAAGCTCCAACAGACACAGAGCTAAGCGTAAATAAAAAGCTCCCCCTATTAGTCCATTACAAACGGAAACAAAAAGTAAGGGTTGAATCAATCTGACTTTTTATGGCAAAACAGACAAAGTTAAGATAAGAAATGGCTACTTAGCTCTTTGATGTTTCTTCTATTTAATTTAATTAAATAGGTACTGCCAGTCACAGCACCACAGAACCAGCTGAACAATTTAACAATGAAACAAATGTCCACAACTTAGGTTGATGTATAGAAAATGATAAAAAAAACATCTATTTTAGAATTTTTTTAAATGAACGACAAAAGACAGTTGTTGGGTTTTATAGTCAAAGCAGAACAATTGATGAGGATGAAAGGAGAGCAGAGACGCAAGGATCTGGATTAAACTGAAGGGACATAAAGTGGATATCTGCACAGGGAGGACTGCAGATTGCAGTGAAGCAGTGGCAGCAAGGAGGGGTGGAGCTGCTCACTGCTACACAAACGGAAACCACTGCAATCCCCCACCACCCCCCACACCTCGATTCTGGAACAAAATAAATAGCCCCGCCCTGCTCGGCTCTAAAAGCTCGTCACTCTGTAACATAAGATGCTATGAGAAATGGCCGTGTTCTCACCGCTCACCACTAAGAGTGGCTCACTACTGTAAGTCCTTCAATTGGTGAGTTCATCTCAGGGCAATTCTTTACAAAATTTATCTTCTCAGGTTTTCTATGTCGATCCCATGTTTGGACATCTGAGATTCCATTTCCCTCGAAATATTTATTATTATTCCTTCGTTTATTGGCACACCTTACAGTATTTAACCGGAGGCCAAGCACCAATAATTCTGTCCTCAAATGCATTAAATGACCTCTGTTGTCATTGACAGTGAAAGTTTCTGGCTATTTCTTAAACTGGGAAAAACACTGACACGTGGTGGCAAATATTAGCCATAGCAGGGGAAAGTAAAGAACGTGGGAATAATTTCAATGACTGGGAAATTATCAAATACTATCTTATGTCAGTTAAAGTTTTAAAAAAAAACCTAGGCACGTTGATATTAGTGAAAGAAAAGGTAATTACAGTCATTTATTTAAGTAAAACTAAGATTCAACGAAAACATGACTTGTGTTTACTTCCATTAATTTAAATAAGTATTTACAGCTGAGTAAAACTAAAATAGGTTTGTCTAGGTAAATATAATAGAAATATTAAAAAATATCAATCCTTACTCTCCAGTATAAAACTGTATTAATTTTATAAAACTAAAATATTTTATCTTTTCATATTGTGTCATTGACACATTGTTTATATCGGATCAATTTGGCATTTTACAGATGCAATTGTATTGTATAAGCAGCAAATAAAATAATCCATTGATTTTAAAGGTTTCCTGGGTTCTAAACTAAAAAATTATAAAATGTCGATATCTATAAAATATGTATTAGAAAGTATTTATTATTAAACAGTGCAGTCCAGTTCAGTTTGTTATTCATACTGGTTTAAAATTCCTCTCTTATCTAAGGAACCCAGTGGATAGCAAGTAGGTCATTGACGTACAGCAATCATTTCTCCTGAACTAGCATGTGTTGTTGACTTCACAGCAATCCCTCATACTGAGCATGCTTGTAGTGACAGGGGAGAGAAAAAAAACTCACCTTTAATAGAAAGAAATCTCTAATTTCTATACATTTTAAAACAAGCAACTTTTTATTGGGGTCTTGCATTTGAGTGTCATCATGACAGTCATTTTCTCACTGAATAAAATCTGGTGAATTGGACCACAAAAAACAATTTTGTCTTTTATGAATGCAACATAAAGGTTTAGTCTAGTGGTAATATATGAAAATAAAAAACATTTACCCGTATATGGTGATAAGATTTTTATGTATGATGAAATTAGCTTACGAAGATAGGCTTTAAACTCTGTACCGCTCACTTTTGCCTATCTCCAGCAGTCGTTGGGTAGTAAGTACAACCTGTAGACGTAACACAGACCTACAGGTGAAACAACAGCTCACACACACCTATACTTAAAGAGGGACAAGTTACCCTCAAGTCATGTTTTTAAACTGTGGAACAAGCCAAGCTACCTGTAAAGAACCCATGTAAGCAAACTCCATGTAGAAAGACCACAAGTAAGTACCAACTGGACTCCCATTTTGGCATTGAATGACTCCACTGGTTTGAAAAGATAAAGTCACAATTTGGGTCTGTGTTTTGAGATCAAAAAATGGCAAGCTCTAAATAGCCATGTCCATAAAAAAGCATATTTATAATAGTCCGGACTGATGGACCAAATGTGTTTGTTTCAAAACAGCACAAGGCTCAAAGCTACTCTTAAAACCTCTCTTCTGCAGACAGTAACATACATAAGTCATGTATATGGTACGGTTGATCATCTGAATCACACAGTAAATAAGAATATAGGAAGCCAAACCTGAGCCAAGCACCCTTAGTAGTAATTATATCTGTGGAAGGCTTTGGATATTAATATTTGATTGATCAGTTTTTAGTTGGATTTTCTGCCCTAAACTTCTTTTTATAGAATTTGAGGCGAGGGAAAACGAAAGTGACACTAATAGAAAAAAAAAAAGCATATCATAATTTCGGGGGGAAAGTGAAGCAGAGGAAAGGGAGGATTAGATAGTAATAAACATTGGAGAATGAGCAAGACTCCTGTCTCTTGCTTTGATCAAAAAAGCCACATCTGTTTAGAAATGGCTGACCTATTTACCGCAGATAGAGAAGGGCAGAACTGGCGTTTGCTTTACATCGCCAGGAAGAAGCCTCTCAAAGACATCTCAACCTCTTTTCTACAGAAGATATTAAGTACAATCGCTTCATGGGTTAGTTAAAAGTGTGTCCGCTGGAGGCATTGTTGTTCAACAGCTTTATTAGTGCTAGTGCTTGGCTGATTAAAATTAATACCTGCAGTAACATGCAGCCACATCCAGATGAAAGGTTTGACGACTTTAGCCTTATCAAGCTTAACAACCATGTAAACACTCAGATCAATTTTAATTATTGGTTACGCTAACTTGCATATTTTTTAAATTATGGTGAGAAATCACAGTACCCAGTGAAAACCAAGACTGCCATCTGACTTTACCTTGAACTAAATGGTGGGATTTATTAGCACATTTGCATAAGGTACATTTCAACTTTTCACAGAACTACAACAAATCCTGACAAAATGCGACTTGAGGACCAACTGATCTGTCTTGCATGTGCAGGGGTTGACAGATAAACTAGCTGAGTCTTTTCAACGCGTCCTTATTTTTGTGTATTAGAAGCTCAAAAGGAGACAAGACGAATGGATAAGATCGACTCACCGAACGTTTTGTAGTAAACCAAGAAACAGTTTTGGCAAAGACACACACAAAACATCCATAGTTACAAAACATAGAGAAAAGGTAAAGACAATTATATCTATACATAACTATATATACTAGCCCAATAAAACAATAGGAAGTTAAATAAAATAGGAGTCCATGTATATTTGTAAGTCGCCAACAAAGAACTGAGAGAATTGGGAGAATTTGTCATAATATGTTACCTATTGTAACAGACTAAATATTTACTTAAAAAGTGCATATACTTTTTTTTAAATAGATTTAAAAGGCTATTCTGTCTTTATAATACACAAAAACTGAAGAACACAAAAAATCTAAATAATACTAGGAGACATATAAATGACTCAAAGGGAAGTTGCAGAAATCTATGTTGTCCTCATCTTCAACTTGCAGCATCAGCGGATCAGAATTTAAACTAATCTCGTCTCACTGATCTTCTGCTAAATTTGTCTCCTCCTCTGTGGCAGTCGCCACAATCCAACAAAATCTCATTAATCCAAGTATAAATCACTCCTAGACAGTCATTTTTTCAGACACTTAGTAAATCAATGTCTGCTGGGGTTTTTTACAGTTACTTGAAGGCCCATTTGAGATGTTGTGCAAGAAACAACAATTTAAAAAAAAAAGGTATTTGACCAGTTACAGATTTCTTCTATACGTATTTTTTTTAATGTCATCTAAACGTTGCAGAATATCAAGCAGATGTACTGTAAGGCAAAGATAACCTTTTAAAATAGAATCTAAAAACAGAGATTATAGTGACATTTAAAGTAACTTCACGAAACGAAGACAATCACATCTACTGTTCTGCATTTGCTCAAACACACTATGTTTTAAATAAGAATTGCTAACATTGTGCACATGTTACCGTTATTGCTGCTGTTCTGCCAACAATTAATTAATTCCCATAAAAATACTGCAACTCGTGCACTAAGTGTTTTAGCCTGATAGTAATTCCGCAGTAATAGCTTCATCTCCTTCTGACTTTGACTCCCGCTGTGACTGCCGGCTTGTGGCCAGACGTCCTCGTCTGATGTGCAGATCTAACTACAACAGATATCCAGAACAGTTTTTGGAACACAAACGAAAAAAAAGCCTTCCAAAAAAGTCTCCAAAAACTTTCCTCCTCAAATCCAGAAGTCCAGCTAGGAGCAGGACGTCTCCTATGGACGTCCACCTGACGATGGTGGGGAGGAGCAACTTCTTTTTGGCAGGAAGAAACCTTCAGCAGAACCTACCTGGTTAATCAGGAGGACAGGTAAGATCTGCTTGTACCTGTTAGGGTAAATTTGAAACTCAAAGTTGTAGACTAACAGCAAAGGTATTAGAAAAGAAAAATGATTGACATTTTTGGTCTACCAGCAGCTTATATTCTTTAAAAAGAAGGTTTTAAGCCTTGTCTGAAAACTGCAACCCATTGCAAAGATGTATGGGATCAGTACATTTGTAAAATGTTAACTTATTGATTACTTTGTAGTTAAATTTGCAGCTCTTACTGAACCGGTCCTTGATAGGAAATCTGGAGGAAACGACAGACCTGTTAGTTGAAAAGATCATAAAACTCCTTTAAAAACAAAACTAGCATAAAACATGGCAAAAAAAATGCTGTCTGTGTTTAATCAGCTGAGTTTAAAATATACAGTAATTTCTGTGTATCTAAAGAAATACATTTACCATTCAGGCAAACCAAGGTAGGTATCAAAGGGTCAGTGTAAAAAATGTAATGAATGTATCATTATTGAGGTAGATTTCCACTTCAGGGTTATATAGAATAAAAAGTTCTTCAAAAGTGCACTGAAGCAAAAAAACAAAAAAACAAAAAAACTATGTTTAATTCGGCTCTGTTTATAATCTGGGTGATGATTTCGCAAGAGGCACATAGAGGAGGTGGCAAAAATTACAACTATAACCAGATAATCCTCACTGAGATGCATCATTTTTTTTCAAGAAGGACCTGGCAAGTTAGCAGCCTAGTTTATATGTATGAACATTTAGTGTCAAATATGTATTTAGTTACACAACAATCAGAGCGTAAAACTAATGGGAAGTAATCCTAGCATGCATTAATAGAGAAACATTGTGATCAAATATGGCAGACAAGCAAATTTGACATTTTAAAACGTACATGTTAAAACATTCCAACTGCTTGTCAATTTCCATTGAATTTTAAATCAAATATGTACAAAAATACATATATATGTATCTATATAATATATAAAAATGATATGTGTATTTATGTTTGTTTAAATTATTAGACAAAAAATATTTTGAGACTTACTGTAAACCCTGACCAGACTTAGTCTTTTGGATACCCCGAATGCAGTCTATAGTATTTATGAGGTGCATTGCCCTCTTGTGGTAAACTATGGACATTACACTTAGGTTGGTGGAAATGGTGGAAAACTGACAAGGGTGATAAAAAACACACACATCCCTATACGTCTATCTAACTGAGGACTTCGCAACGACTACCAATAATTTTAGATATTGCATGCAAAGCTAGAAATCTTTCATAACCCTAACCGTCACCAGTCTATTCCTAACCATAACCAAGATTCATTCCATACCTCCAAACCTTACAGAATGAACTCCCACTTCCTGAGCCACCATCGCTGTGGTAGAAAAGGTGAAAGTGCCCCTCTGTATGTATTAAATGCAGGGAGTTTGTAAAGACTTCCATTTATTTCTATAGTATAACCCTGACTCTTGCATTACTCTAGCCCTATCAGTAAATTCCTAACATATCTTTATACCTGTATAGTAAATGGACCTTGCAATGCTACAAAAAAGCACACACAAAACCTACTAAACACATCTTTTGTTTAATATTTTACATTTGAAGTGATGCACTGTGTCGAATCCGAACTAACTTGGTAATCGCATTGGAAATAAAAGAGGTACAGCAGCCAGTTTATATATTAGACATGTCAAATCTATTACTTGGTACAAATGTGAATTTCTTACATAAAGATTTTTTTTTAAATGCAGCAGTGTTTAAAAACTGTGTTGTCTTTTGAGTTATTCTGACAAGCTAGTGTGATGCGCTCGTTCCCCATATTTGCTTATTAAATATTGTGGACTATGTGTATCCACCAAGAAGGAGACATCATATCTGATTATTACCCCAATATTGATATAGTTGTGACATGTTACAATGTTGAAGACATGAATAGGGAATCTTTTAATAATAAAACACTAAGTATGTCTCCAGATATCCATAGAGTAAAAACTGTCTGTTTGCAAACAGAAACCTTAGTGTAGTTTTGGTATTTTCTATCACTAATACACAGTAGTGGATATTTATGAAGTGAGAAGATAAACAGATACAAGTTTTTTTTTTTAAAACCTGCAGTGATACATGGCAGTGGAACCATGGTACTATGGGAACGTTTTTCTTCAGTATGGACAAAAACCATAAACAAGCAGCCAGTGCTTTCCAAAAATGGCAAAATTGTTTGTCTGTGAATGTGATTTGTAACATAAATGGCAATAAAATGCACAGATGTTCGTGGTCGTAATGTGAAAATATGTTAAACAATTAAAGGGGATGAATATTTTTATACTCCAGTAATTTAATAAATTGGTCATTTAATACGTATTAATAAATAGGAGGAATGTCTAAACTAAACACCTTTTATGAGGAAACAGTGCTGAAGTTATTTAGAGAAACAGTAACAGCTGTCGGTTATGATCTGAAAGAAGTGAATACATACATGTATCTTTTCTATTCTATTCTCATTTCGGAGAGACGGACATAGTCCAGTGAGAGGTAGGCTGATGCTGTAAATTACACAAAAGAAATAACCCTGGTGGTTGTAAAAAAAAAAACTAAACAAATGATTAAAAATGTGATTCTCATGGCAGCTTCTATGATAAAACGTCTAAAGCTAAAGGAAATAACCATGAAGCTGAATTGATTTTAATACCATTACACATGGTAGACTAATACAGGTTGCAACATATTTTTGAAGTGGATGGGAGGAATGTCCTGTTCTTAAGTTAAAAAACGTTTTGTAGAGTTTGCCTCAAGCCATGTAGAGGACAAAGCAAGCTGGTAAATGAAATGAACACTGCACATCACCTTAAACAAAGAAACGCCACAAAAAAAACATGAAGGTGGTGGTTTCATGCTTTTCTTCTGGCTTAAGATTACTTCAGAGGCATTTCAAGACAGATGGAGGGAAATCCTGGAAGAAAACCTGTTGGAGGTTGAAAACCTCTTGACACTAGCATTAAGGTTAACCTTTCTGCATATAACATGAAATAAACCTACAGCAAGCTCTACAATAAAACAATAAACTGCTATTTATCTCTCACTTTTTTTTAAACATGTTTCTCAAACTTTTTAACTGTTAACTATGTGCAGGTCTCTTGCATAAATTCCCATTAAAATCGACTAGGGTTAGGGATGTGATGACCTTTGCAAGGCACTGCATGTGCATGTCTCGTAAAAAGGGAGGTTCACTTGTTCAAACTCCCTGAGACACCATCAGGATGTCATTGGTGTTACTAGAAGTCTTAACGAGCTTCTGCAAAGCCCTATAACCAAAGTCTCCTTGTCACGGCTAACATGCCTGAATCCAATTGGCTCTAAGTCCACATAGGAACCCACCGTTCGAATCCTTCCAAGAAGCTCCGTACGTTTGTGACGTAGAAGTCAACGTTCTCAGTGAAGTCGGTGCAGATGTTTGCGTAAGTGTCCACCAGAGTGCAGTAGAGTGCAGTCCCCCCTATGCTGATCACTACGGTGACCAGACACAGCAGCAGTAGGATGAGACAGGAGTCTCCTCCAACTTCATCTACAAGGAAAACAAAGGTTAGAGACAGCGGTGTGGAGATCCAAGAATGAGTCTTTGTTGCACAGCACCTTGCTCCGTGCCGTCCTCTGGCTCGCTGAAACGAACTTTGCGTTTAGAGCTCTGTTTGTCTCCGATGTCGCTCGGTGGAGGAAGTCCATCTAGTGAGGCTCGCTTCCTCTTAAGAATGGACACCAGACCATCAGGGGTGAAGCTCTAAAAGGAGAGATCGTGAATGTTTGTTTGCCTACAGAGGCTTCACAGTAACACAAAAAAAAACCCATGGAGGTCAAATAGCAAAGATTACAACTAAAGCGCTAAATCCTCCATGTTACAGTGATTAGCTGCTCCACAGATGTATACCCACCGATGAAACTGAGCCATCTGTCAAGGTTTCAGCCTCCATTCGCAGCAACAGCATCTGGATTAGTTAATCCGTAAAGTCAGTGTATCAGTGGGTAAATATTGGACTGATCTGCACCCTTAATCAATGTTTTATAAGACTGAAATATGACCTTTGGAAATTGTTCCAAAGACTGAAAACTTGGGTGTATCTTATCAAACAGACCATAAATACATCTTTCAGCTTATTTGGAGTCTGGTCAGATCTTTTCCGTCATATTTTTTTATTATTATTAATATTATTTGAATTACTTGTGGTATTTAAAAGTAAATCCAAAAATAAACAAAAAAAGTGTTTTATTTTCTTAACGAAATATCAAGGGCTTTACAAAGTGGTAGAAGGAAGTTATAACCATACCGTAATCAGAATTATCAGGAAACAATAAAAAATATGGTATTTACCATGCCAAGTCTCTGGCACGGTATGTTTAACAAAGTACAGAACAAATTCCAACTACTAAGCAGGGGGGTGGTACAGTGATGTTTTGAAAGTTTTTTGGCTGTTTACATTACATTCTCCGACCATCAGCTCCCATTTAGTCAAATTATAGAAAATTCGAATGGAAAGCTATGTGAATGAGAATTGGGGGAAAAAAGTGGGCCAAAACTACTTCTTGATGGATCCAAAAAGTCAAATGACTCAGTAGAACAATTACTGTGACAGCTGGTCTTATAAATTATATCTTATTCATGTAGGCCTCCTTCCAGTTTAATAAACTAAACATGTTATGTATTTTTGTACTGTTGTGCTCATGAGTTCACATACTCTTGCAGAACTTTGTATTTTTGTTCCACTTTTTTCTTTACAGAACATGACAATAATAATATAACAATTTAACAAAAATTCCTTTCTAACTCATTAGTTAGTGGGTGCATTAAACCATTTAATAACAAATAATTCTGTCTGCTCTTTTTAAATCTTAACCATGGAAACAACCCAAATGATCCCAATCAAAAGTTTATTTAACTTAGTTTAAAGAGTGTTCTGCCCTCTTTAACATGTATGGCCAGCTGAAGCCTTTTTTGGGGGTGGATGACCAGGGACGTGGTAAAGCTGGCCAGTTCCTCTGAAGTCTTGGTCTGGGGTCAACGGACTGAGAATCCGGAACCTTCACTTTTTACTGCTGCAGCCAATGACGGATCAACTTGACTTTTTGTGTTGGATCATTGTTACTTTAGAAGGTCCAAGTAGTATGTCTCTGTCAAGGTTGAGGGGAGATCTGTTTGTTTTTGCTCCTGTTCTCCCTAGAGGTCAACCAGGGGTCATCCATTTGCAGGAGCAGGTTATAAGGAGTTTACTGCACACTCCGCCTGAGTGTTAGTTGCTATTGGTAACGTTCTTCCTCAGAGCCAGTATCTCTCGTTGCTTCCTTGTGTCTAGCAAACTGAATTTAACCCACTTCTTGTGTGCTCAATCCAAGTTGAATCCTCACACCTCTAGAACAACACAATTTCTCTGTGAACTACTATGGTCTCATGATCCCACGCTGGTTTCAAATCCTTCATGCTCTGCTCTATCTGCCCACTCCAACGCCTCGGGAAATTCCATCTGCTCCCGCCTCTGGACAACCATCACCATCGGATCCCTCAGACCCCTTCAGACCACCTCTACCTGGCAGTTCCTCACCTGTTCAAAGTAAGATCTACTCTAATCACAACTTTCCTCCTCAAGACTCCAAACTCACCTTTCATGTCACCACCCACCAGTGCTCCCGCTTCCCCGTGCCGCTTCATCAGTTCCAGACTCCGGTTCATCACTCACTCAAATAAATATTATTTTTCTGATTACCAATCTCCTGAGAGTTTCCTGTGCATGTGGGTCAAACTGCTAAAAAGCATTTTAACAGAACACTAAGGCCCCGCCAACCTACAGGAGGCTCTGAGGAGAGTTATTTCAGAACAATCCACCACTATTCAAACCCATAAATCAGTTCTTCGTTCTCTCTTAGAGCAGCAAGCCTTAAGTGATCAAACGTTGGATCATTTTATTCACCTTCTACACAATCTACATCCCAGAGCCACCAAATCCAATCCCCCGCCATAAAAGGGTGCTGGCGCATGTCCCCACACCTGAAAAGTACTCCGGGGAGGCTGCAGTGGGTTCCTGCTGAAGTGCTCACTTCAACACAACTTTTGGTCAGGAGTCTGACGGACCAATGCTGCATTCGTTTAACCTTTCCGAGTCACCTAGTCAGCCTCTTTCACCCAGTCCAGATCCTCATCCCAAGCCGTCATCATTAGAGTCCAAAGATTGCCGCCACCAGAACCCATGCAGGTCGGAGGAAACAGACTCACCACGGTGGAACGACAGAGGAGGATGCAGTCCTGTGAATGTCTTTTTTGTGGTAACCCCTCTCACTACATCACAGTCTGTCCTCTACCCAGGAGGGAGGGGCTCCCCGAGCAGGTCTGTCTGTGAACACGAGGAAAAAGACGAGGAAAAAACAACGTCCTTCAAGGAACCTTGTGCCCTCCTTCCTGCCAAACTGCTCAATAACATGGATTCCATTCCCCTATCCTTTCTCATTGACTATGGTTGTGAACAGTTGTTAATAGCGCAAACCCTTGTAGATAGGTTAAGGACTACACCCCTAGATGTTTACCTCCGTGCTTCAGCTCTCGATGGTCGTCCCCTTCACAGGCCCCCTGGAACCACTGATTGAAGTAAACAAAATCCTTCTTTGTTTTTTCATCTTCTGAACCTCAAATCTCTACATCTAGGTTATGACTGACTTCAAACTAACAACCCAAAAATAAACTGAAAAAGGAATTGCATTGATTCTTGGTCATCTAGCTGCCTCTCCTCTTGTTTACAGGCTGCCGTTCCTCCGAGCCCACTCCCCGAAGAAGTTTCTGTCGACCCCCTGGACCTCAGTGTTCCTGATGATAACCACAACCTTAAGTAGATATTTAGTAAGGAAAAGGCAATTTCTTTGCCACCTTATTGTCCCTGAAATTGCTCTATTGACCAGCTATCGGAGCCCCACTGCCCTCTAGCTGCCTGTATAACATTTCTCGAAAGGAAAGGGAGTCAATGTAGAACTACATAAACGAGTCTTTAGCTGCCGGCATAATAGGATCCTCATTGTCTCCTTTGGGGCGGGCTTCTTCTTTTTCTCCACGAAGGATGGTTCGCTCTGGCCATGCATAAACTACAGAGGGTTAAACGACATCACCATAAAGAACGGGTATCCACTACCACTTATTTCCGCTGCATTTGAAACACTTCAGAAGCCCACAATATTCTCAAAATAAGATCTTCGTAACGCTTACCACCTTGTCAGAATCTGCCTGGAAGATGAGTGGAAGACTGCATTCAAGACCCCACTCGACCATTTCAAATATCTATTCATGCCCTTCGAAATATGTAACGCACCATCAATTTTCCAAGCATTAATTAATGACGTCCTCTGTGATTTTTTGAATATCTTTGTGTTTGTATACTTAAACAACATACTCATATTCTTTTAAACCTTAATGAACACAAGCAGCACGTACACCAAGTACATCAACGTCTCCTCCATAACCACCTATATGTCAAAGGCAAAAAATGTGAATTTCATAAATCATCCATAAAGCAGTTTGTCTCAGACACAGGCGTGGGGGCTGTGCTCTCCCAGAAGTCTTCAGAGGCCGAACATCTATGCATTCTTGTGCATTCTTCTCCCGATGTTTAACACCAGCAGAATAAAACTGCATTTACCCCTTTTCCACCAAGGACTGGTTCCGTGCTGGTGCTAGAGGCGGTTCGCGGCTGGTTCCAAGTAAAAACCGACAAACAACAATTTGTTTTTCCACAGACTGATGCTGGCCGGAAAGCTACGTCATTACGTCGCTCCATGCATATGCGTACGTTACTATTACCCAGTAGATTTAGCGCCAAATCCAACCGCCACAAGACCACAACAACAATATTTAAGCTTGCTAATAATTTGTTCACCACTGCGCTCAGACCCTCGCAGCCATCTCTTGCTGGATGTATTGGAACACCGGTTTAGTCCTTAAAGATCCCTTAAGTTTTTTTTGTACTTTGGTGGAGTACCACACTGCGAACAGGAAGTTTATCTCTTCCACTGATCACTGCTGCTTTGAATTCAGGCAACTCCAGTGCCGCTCTTTACCTGTTAACAACCTATTAGTTGTTCCATAGTCTGCCACCAGTCCCTGACATCATCACGTTGAACCGGTTCTTTCCTCTGGCCCCAGAAAGAGTTTGTGCCAGCTAAGCACCAGTTTGGAACCAGTTTGTTCAGTTGAAACACGAAGAACCGGTGCTAACTCTGGCTCTAGCAACGAACCAGCACTGGAACTACCTTGATGGAAAAGGGGTAATTGGCAATCAGGCTGGTGCTCGAGGAATGGCGCCACTGGTTCAGGGGGGCTAACCATCCAGTGCTGGTCTGGACCGACCACAAGAATATGGCCTACATCCAGTCCGCCAAATGCCTCAAACCCTTACAGTCTCGGTGCTCTCTCTTCTTTTCCAGATTTAACCTATCCATCTCTTTCAGACACGGTTCCAAGAATATCAGGCCAGACGCCCTCTCACGACAAATCTCCTCTGATGATACCCACCAGAAAACCTTCTACCATCATTTCACCAGACTGTGTGGTTGGCACAGTAACCTGGGAGATTGAAGGGATTGTAAACAACGCACTCAATGACGAACCTGATCCACGCAAACCACGTCAAAAGACAACCTACATTCCCTCAGCTGTTCGCTCCAGAGTCATGCAGTGGTTTCAAACAGCAAGATTCTCTGTCATCCTGGGTCCATCACTCTCATCTCCCGAAGGTACTGGTGGCCCAGCATCCACAAAAACGGCACTGAATATGTTCGAGCCTGCCATCTGTGCTAGAAACAAGACCCACAATAAACTACCCTCCGGACTGCTTCAACCCCTCAACATGCAATGGTTGAACATCGACATAGACTTTGTTAACAAAATACTCACCTCTCAAGGTATAAACACAATCTTAACCATAATCGACCGTTTCTCCAAACCCTGTCACCTTATGTCCCTCAGAATACTCCCATCAGCCATGCAAACCACCCGACTGCTGATAAAACATTTCTTTTGTCTCCACAGCCTCTCCATTGACGTTCTGTCTGACCGGGGCCCTCAATTCATCTCTCAAGCCTGGAAGCAGTTCTGCAACGCATTAGGAGCCAAGTTCAGTCTCACCTCAGGATATCACCAACAGTCTAGCGGTCAGACAGACCCTCAGACCCCTTCAGCCCACTCGCCTCTCCCTGGCAGTTCCTGAACTGCTCAAAGTAAGATCTACTCCAATCACATTTCTCCTCCTCAAGACTCCAAACTTCCTGTCAATACTCCTGTCGCTTCTCTTTCTCCAAGACACACCAGCCTGTTTTCAGTCACTTGGGACAGCTCAATGACTATTAGGTGAAGATGAACCTTTCAAAGTAAAACCTCCCACTTCCTGTTGACAAGTAGCACAGCTTGGATGATGATTGTCTTTGGGGTCTCGTGAAAGTTTGAGGTCTGAACCCAATATGTACAAACAGTAAGGATACAGATCAGTTTAGATTCCCCATGCAATATTAAGAAAATCACCTAATTTCAAGATGATCAAACAAAACCTTTTAAACGTAGAGATTTTTTTAAACAGGACTAAAAGCAATATTCTGTGTGTTTTCAATGTTTTAATCCCACTCATAGCTCCAAGAAGGGCACGATCCTGTCTTTTTACATATTAAACTCTGAACAATAATTCATTATTTAGGCCACAATATTATCCCTGGCCTGTTTGCTGTGTTCCTTGGTCTTCATGAGGATATTTGTTCTTTAAAGTTTTCTAACAAACCTGAGGCCTTACAAAGACAACTGGTTTTACTAATTAGGGACATCTGCATTCCTTTGATGGCACTACATTTTATACAGAGATATAAAGTAAAGGGGGGTGGAATAGAAATGCACACCACTGTTTTAAGGATTTTCTCTAGGTTTTGTAAGTAAAATACATTAAAAAAATATTTTGATTAAAGTTTGAAGCATTTTTTTAAGCAATTTCAGTAACTTGATTTTTTTTGTTTCTATTATTCTTTAGTTATATGATGTCTTTATTGATCTCATTCTGTAAAGTCAAAAGTAAGCAAAGGAAGCAGTTCCTGCTTCATGTGTAACATTTTAGTTTCTACAGCACAGTGGAAAACCTTTAAAATGCCCCTAAATTTTTACAGCACATATGTAGTTTACTGGCTTCAAGTTTAACAAATCAAGCCTGCACAACAGCCAGGATTTTTATAATACATCAATTTGACGCTCTCACGCTGTCACATGTTGGCTCATTTCTCCTCAGTGCTGAGCCAGGACGCGAGGTGTTGGATCAGGCGCCGACTTGATAACCTAACACATTTGGCAGCATGAGGATGCAGCATCGAACATGGACGGAGGATGGTCGGAGGCTGATGATGAGCTCATTAAGGAACCAGGAAAATGATACATGGGAGTGTGTAGGGAAAGAAAAGCGTCAAGTCAGGATGGGGGACTGTTTGGGGGTTTCCACCGGAAAAAGGAAAGGAATGCAGTTAATCAGCAAACAGGAAAAAGGAAGAAAGAGATGTACGACTAGGCTAAAAGGATTGAGGAAGGGGAAAATGTAAGACAAAAAAAAACTGAAGGGATATGAGTTTGTGGATCAGGTTTAGAATATCTCAATGTCACGTCAGGATGTTTAAATCACTTATCAAAATTTGAGGCACAAGGTGAACTCCTACCTCCTCAGAGTTAGAGAGTTTGGCCAGGTCTTTGTCTAAGGCCTGAGCTACTCCAGCCGGCCACTCCACTTTCACCTCCTCTTCTTCTGGGATGTCATCACCAGGTACCGCTAGCTCGTCGGCTTCCACATCCAGCTCCTCCTCGAGGACCTCCTCTCGCTTGTCCCGTCGCTCTTCCTGTTCGTCTTCCTCCCTCTGTAGCGAGGAAAACTCAGACAGGGAGATCATCGTGTTATTCTTCTCTTCAGCAGCTTGTGTGGTCTCAAGCGTGTTAGCTAGAGAGGGAGAAAAACAAGCAGGAGAATCAAAATCACATTTCAGAATATTTTATTTA
>JAVLVB010000374.1:2571545-2626047 GCA_032876305.1 Orestias chungarensis
TATATATATATATATATATATATATATATATATATATATATATATATATATATATATATATATATATGTGACAAGTCATTAACAGAAAGAAGAAGCCATCACTTACCTTAAAAAGCCAGACTACGACTACTGTGAATGCACTTGGCAACAAAATCTTTCTTTTTTTTAAATCTGATGACAATACAATTTAAAAGTTTGACAACAATACCGATTATTGGATTGTTTGGTTGTAAGAGGGAAAATAGTATGTTTCATAATATTGAAGCAAAATCTAAAGTAGGATGTTAAAGCTTTGGAGAAAATGGGTTTTATAATACGACATTGCCTCTAAGCTTCCTAGCATTTAGTCACAAAATTGTTTAAGGAAACAAATTCAACAAACTCCTGAAATTAGTCCCGTTAAAAGTTTGTGAACAGAGCTAAGGAGTGTGTATTAGCAAGGTAGCCTACAGACCTGCCCCAGTTTTAGCAGTTCAATTAATTTTTTTTCACAATCGTTGATTTGATTATGTGATGAAATTTAGTGTGACAAAAAAAGGGAAATACTTTTGCAGCACCTTCTGTGAGCTAAGTGCAGATCAAACATGTTTTCAAGTTCATCCAAGAGAAAACTGATCCAAGCATCACTCCAGTTTTCAACAACGTCTTCACACTCGAATTAGCCATGTTGCAGTTTCTTCCTCACTGGCCGAACTGGTATTCCGAATCCCGTTTCAGGTGTTTCTAAGATGTTTGTACCCAGGAGCTGTTCTGATACAGGAAATCTCCACTTTCACCAACTCCATCTTAGAAATTTCTTTTCTCACACATTTCCGACTTTACAAGACAGTATCATACTTTTTTATATTATAAGTTTAATTGATTTTCTTATTTCAGATAATGTAATTTTTTTGCTTCTAAAAATGTTAAACTAATATTAAATATTTTCAGTTCTTTGGCAAAATACCCTTTGTTCCTTTCATATGCATTTGTTTTAATGCTCTAATTAAAAATTTTATTCTGAGTTAATTAACTTCTCCTGGCCTTCTTGATTCCTGGTTTATCCGTCTTAGGTTCTGGCGCTGAGTGCTTACCTCTTTCATGATAGGACTGCAGAATTTCCCTCCTGATCTGAGTGTCTTCATGCAATGCTTTCAGGTTTTTCTGTTTCTGAAACATAGGAGACAAAGTGATTCCATAAAGGGGAAAAAAAGTCCAAAGTTCATCAACAGGAAGCAGAATGGTTTTCGTGTCTGACCTGCGGTAGGCTGGGAGGCGGACTGAGAGATGCCCAAGAGCAACAGAAACAGGACAGAAAAACAAGAAATGTAGGACAAGGAGATAAGGGAGAGAGTCAGATTTATTGAAGTTATGAAATGCTTAACAGGACAACATCTGGTCCTGAGTTAAATCAAATCCACCTGTAGCAAATATCTGTAAACAACACGAAAGTGTAGTGGAGCAGCAATAGCATTCCGTATACAGCCCTGCAAAGTCTGTCTGAGACCAACGGAAATGAATGTCCTTCAGAGAAGATTTTCCTTTACTGTTTAGTACAGAAATTTTCTCCAGGCTGTTTGATCAGCGTGTCACGTTGCTGGGTGATGATAATTTTTTAAAGACATTTGTATCTAATTTCAGATTTCTATCATGTATAGAGTTTTCCTTAAAGGTCAATTTCACTTTTTTTTAAAGACTCTTGCCAGAATATTGTTAAAATAGAAAACATTTGCTATGCTGTTTAGGGAGCATGACCATACAATAGAATGTTTTACATACCAGATAATATAAAACAAAACTTTACAAGCATCCATATCCATATTTCCTTTCAACAATCCTCAGCAAAATCGTTTCCTCTACAATATGGGGACTATGGTAGCAGATGCACAAAAGAAGAATTGATCCTGAAGGTTTCCTGCTGGCCAGCAATTAGTATAACAGGATGAACCCTGATGGTATCAGAAGAATCTCTTAAGATAAGATAAGATAAGATAAGATAGACTTTATTGATCCCGAAGGAAATTGTTTTGCCGGGGTTACAGAGTATCAAATAACAATAAACACGACACACTCATCTCACCAACAGCACAGTACAGTACACAATCAACATTTAGTCTTTAATAAGTCTTTAAGATACTGCTGCTCTGTTGAGCTGGGCGACCAAAGGAGAAAGGTCCATGTCACATGTTTACCTGCGGTGTGTCCTGCAGATGTAGTTCAGCTTCTCAATATGTTTCTGACTGATATTGTCTGCGTTGGCCGGCTTCAAACTCTCAGTGTCCTTATCATTAAACTCCCCCTCTAGAAATACAGAAAATAAAAGATAGGTCATTGCTATTGTTTTTTTTATATATATATATATATATATATATATATATATATATATATATATATATATATATATATATATATATATATATATATATATATATATATATATATATATATATATATATATATATATATATATAATACATTTTTACATTAAATATTAAAGTTTTTAAGCACAAAGTATGATTTTGAAAACGGAAGACCCATGCAGTACCCCATTTCTCCTGTAGGGCTGTGAGATTGGCGAGCAGGCGTTCATGGTAGAGCTTCTCCAGCTGTAGGAATTGAATGGCCCACTGGTCTGATAGCATTCCAAGTTAAGGAAACAGCAGTACTACTACCACTACTAGATACACATTAGTTTGTATTTCTACCCATATTAGGACTTTGTATTCAGTTTGATTCATTTAAATAACTGTTTTCATGCCTAACATGAACATTTACCCTAACCCTATCCGTTAGCAATATATCCATAAATAGCCTTAACCAGAGATCAATTCACACCACACCTCTAAAACTGACCTTTAACCCTAAAAGAGGGGGTCCACCACATTAGGACCAGGCTTTGGACCCAATAAGGCCCATATGTCTTCAGAAGGTTAGTGAATATGCCAGAAATGGTCCTTAATAGAATACCTTAACCAGATATTCTAGCATAGCTTTTATTTAGCTTTTGATTGCTTTAAATCACGTTGAACTTTTTGGCACAATCCCCAGTGAAAAATATTTTCATCAACCAAACTGCTTCTAACTTATAGGTAAGTCTGCTAATTTAATGTTTTATGTTAAGATTGGAAACTTTTTCAAATTGATTTGTTATGATGAATCTTTGATTTTAATTGATTTTCTTGTAAAGTGCCTTGAGACGACTTCTGTTGTAAATTGGCGCTAAACTGATTCTTGATTGTTGATTCTTAAGAAGCGATTGAAAAGGGAATTAGCCACACTGCTCATGGAGAGTAACTTGCCTAGAACATCAAAAATTATTTTTCTACTGATCAATAAATGTGACCGTGTTCATGTCAAACAAAATGTTTATGACCAAAAATGACTTAATTTATCAGGTATAGTATGGTAAAATAAATAGTCTCAACATATATTGAGCGTTAAACAACTACTCACTTTCCATAACAGTTGACACCAGATATACTCTGCGTTTAAAATATATTTACCTTTTAACGTTGACATTAAATAACCTAAAAGTCATAATATCTGAATTAAACAAAGACACAGCTTTGGGTTTATTGCATGTCAGTACAGCAAACACACTGCTCACCATGTGTCACAATGGAAATCATTTGAACCTGCACACAGAAGGCAATTATTTACACCGAGTCCATGTCTTTCAGCGGGCCTCAAAGCTGAAAAGTTGTGTGTGTGAGCAAAGGTTCAAGTACAAAACGCAGTTCTGTCAGGAGAGGCAGGTCAAATCTCCAGGGAAATATTGAGAAAAGCTCATGGAAAGCTGTGATCGGTATCCAGTCTGGCAGTGAATGATTTAATTATTCTGTCTGACTGCATCCACCGAGTTTCTCATAAAAATTTGTTAAACTTGTTTCTGTAAAAGTAAGCCATTGGAGTCTTGGACAGTAAATTTAATCCTAATTCGTACACCGAAAGTCTTCGCTGAATCTTTCGTTGGACTCTGAATCATGGATCGTGCTTTTCGACACAAAACTAATTCTTTCGGAATCCCTTCTGCTCCTCACGCACGAACACGAAACCCTGATGAAGGAAAAAAACAAACAAGCCGACAGCTGTTACCAGGGCAGCAGCACAAACAGCACCAGGGAAAACTACGACTGCAAGCCTCGGGGCCTTGAGCCAAGTAAGGGGAAACACCCCATTGTCTATGAGGCAGATTATGGACAAATATATGCGGATGACAGAAACATAGATAACAAACATATATTTTGGTCTATGGTGTCTTTTATAGCCCACATTTATAAATTAACTTTTCCTCACATCAGGATGGACTCTGAAAGCATAAAAACAAAAACAACTGAATTCCCAGGCAGCTTCAATCCCTGCTCAGCCAATGAGATCAAAGCATCTCAAATCCATAGAGTGCAATATCACACTCCTACTTTTTTAGCATCTCACAACTAAGTCATAAGTCTTTTTGAAATACAGAAAAAAAGTGCCTGGCAAATGTCCCAGTGCATTTTCCAAACATATGAGGTCATTTAACAGAGTAAAGGATACAGTCCTGTTTCTGGGAGTAGGCCTCTGCAATCTTAAAGAAAGAAAAAGAAAAAAAGATCCTTGTTTGAACACATTATTATTCACAGTTATGTCAGTCTGGTAGAAAGTATGTTAGCTGAAAACATTTTACATTAGAACCCTTTGGCAAGTTTTCCTAAAATCTAATTTCCGCTATCAGATTTGTGCAAAGCTGAGCATGCAGATAACCTGTGAGACACAGAGTCACATGAATACTGTACACTCATGCTCTGGATTAAAATGTCTTTAAAGCAACTCTCACCCCCTACCGCCTTCCAACCACGTCTGCCTTTATCCACATGAACAAAAACACTCTATACAGCCACGTTGTTGTTGGCATGAATTTCTCGCTTACTTCTAGTCGGATAAAGAAGTCTATGGCTATTTTAAAACCAAGGACGACAAATTAAGAGAGAAGAAATAGGACAGACATTTTCTCATGGGTGTGTTGTTTGGTAACTTTCAGGCCAAAGCTGTGAAAGATCAGTTTATTGTAAAGAGACCCCACCCTCCGAAAAATTCAAGGATCTCCTCACAGTTGTTCAGTACAATTTTTTAGAATTTTCCTCTTAAAACATATGAAATTAATGATTATAATAATATAAAAAACTCCCATACATTATAGGTGGTAGACTAGAAGTAGTGCATAAAGATGAAGGGTGAAAAAACACATCGGAGTTTCAGATATTTCACGGTATGGGGATTTGTTTCTTCGGAGTTAAATAGAGAAACAAATAGAGCTAAAAACAGCAAAATTATAGAATAAAAACCAGAGGCTGCAACATACAGAGAGGCGAAGGTTCACCGAAATATCCGTTCGCTATTTAAATGAAATGGTTTAAATCAAAATCAGTTCATCGGAATGGCCCAAGTCTAGAGCTAAATCCAACTGAGAATTTGTAGTAAAACCTAAGAAATGAGCATTACATATGCTTTCCCTCCAATCTGACTGAGGTTGATATATTATGGACAAAAACATCAGTCCCGAAAAGAGCTAAGCAGGCAGAAACATACCACAAAACAATCATGTTCCTTTAAACTATAGATTCAGGGGGCTGAACAAATATGTTTTCTGCAGTGGATGTTTTTATTTTGTATACAAAAAAAAACGTGCCGTATCTCCTTCCACTTCTCAATGAATCTTTTTGTTTTGTTTGAGACACTGTAATTCCCTCTGGATTTGGGACAATATGTTCCACCCTGTTTATCTCAACCATGCGAGCACAGAGAGAACGCCCACCTGGTGCAGGGAGTGTGGCAGCAGAGTGTAGTTGTCGTTTTCTCCGAGGTCCTGCAGGGAGGCCAGCAGCTCTGGGCTAGGGCTCTGTGCTTCTTCTGCGGAGACGCCTCCTAGAAAAAAAAGAAAAAAGCCAAAAAACTTTCAACGACCTGGTGTTCCTTTGCTTTGTAAAGTCGGATCTCCATAGGAACAATAGGCTGGCAGATGGCAGATGGCAGCTTTAATTGTCATCTCTTAACCTTTACTAATTAGTTACAATATATGACATCTTTAATATTCCCTTTCAACCAGGAACCTTCCCTTGCGAACAACTCGGATGTTTTATATCATACACGCCAGTGCAGGGATATAATAAGGTGGTGCGTGCTTTTAGAGCATGCCGCTGAGATCACAGAACTAAATTGTTATTGTAAACTAAGCAGCATTTACATGAACACTATGCATTAGATATCTGTGGTGCAATTCCCCTATAGCCAGACATATCTGTCTAAACTTTGTGTCTTGATCCCATAGTTGATGGACAATAGAATTT
Organism: Orestias chungarensis; assembly: GCA_032876305.1. Lineage (NCBI taxonomy): Eukaryota > Metazoa > Chordata > Actinopteri > Cyprinodontiformes > Cyprinodontidae > Orestias > Orestias chungarensis. The sequence continues at coordinate 2,577,851 of JAVLVB010000374.1, forward strand.
AGTTGTAATGCTAGAATATTGAATGTATCTGAAGGAGTTTATGTAGACACACATACTACACAACACCCGGATTTACTCAATATGACGCTTACAAAACTTAATCAACAGCTTCCGATGCTCTCTTTTGTCTGATTATTACCGTAATGTAGGTATTTGAGCCAATATTTCTATTGTCTTTTGTAACAGAGAGAATCGTCAATAGAGTCAAACATTTACACGCATCTTTTAAAATCATTGTAGTTGTGTCTTCAATTTACACAGAAAAGGTAAGACCTTTAAATAAAGAATAAAAAGGCAACAGTCATATTCATTTCATACAAAAACCGGAGCTGGTTTTGGTCGTTTTAATTCAGTTCTGGCTCCATAAGTTGCTTTTCAGAGCCTAAATTGTGGCTCCTCGTAACTTTGGCCAAAAATGACAACTGAGCAGTATTTAAAGTGTTAAAGTTTATAAATAAATGCTTCTTTTTTTCCAGTGTAAAACGGTAACGATATATTTTCTAAATTCATTTATTTTTGTCTTATGGTTGCAAAGTACGTTCTTTTTTTGGACATTATTTTAATAGAATTGAAATGTTCCAGTATAGAACGTGTGTTTACTTTCTTTTTCTTTGTAAAAGTTTGTTAATTTTATTTATTTTGTTACTTAAAAACAAAAATACTTTTGGTTTCGATTTTGTTTAGCTGCACCCAAGGCCAAAATGACACTTAGGGTCATAATGATCGTTGATCGCTGCTGTCGTTTGTAGAAAGCTTAAATGTGCACAAATTGTAGCTTTTAAGGCTCTTTCAAAACAAAAACTTAGTTTCAGGCTTATTTAGCATGTTTACTTTGACATGAAGTGAAAGCAGCATTCCCTGAAGCACAGAAATATACAAACTACCCTAGAGTTAACATAAAGCCAGTATTTTACCTGTAGCGGTGTTGATCAATGAAGCGTCCTGTTCTCTAGTAATTCCACCGTCAGAAGCTGGAACTGTGTTTTTGTTCCCCATTCCGTGTTCCAGAGCCGGAGTTACAGCCTCCAAGTTTCCTACAGTTGTTGAGAAATCCTGAGAGTTCCAGGCAGGTACTCTTCTTTTTAGCTCCCTTGGGAAAACATGAATTGTGCTGAGTTTATTGGAACACTTCCTCAGAACCGAGATAAGGAAATTGCTTGGGAGAGTTTACTTCTCTGTGAGGCCCAGGAAAAGACAAAAAATGAATGGGCGCTCCAGTGATCACTGCTGATGGAGTGTACATTTAGTCTCTCATGGGTGGCCAACAATGGAGAGTGAAATGTTCATAGCAGCAGGCCCGTGAACGAAGCTGTCGGCAACTCAGGCTGTATTTCTGCCCCACTCTTCTTGTATTTTTCACCCCAAATATTAAATTCCTTGTTCCATTTGATCTGTCAAAACAACAACACATATATAAAAAGAATAATAATAAAACACATGCATTAAGCTCTTTGGTCTAGAGAAAGAGAAATAAAATGTGGAATCACCAGTAATCGGTAAGTTACGTAATCAAGTTAAAGGATTTTCTTTCTACTTATGCCATGGAAACCGACTTGAGTGCCTGATGCTGAATTGCTTTAACGGTTCTCTTTAATGTAGAAAAAAAAGCAATGAGCATGTCACAGCACAGATAGTTATATACTCCTTATGAATTATTTATAGCCACGACTTTCATCAGAGATGTTACTTTTGGAATATTAAATTAACGGTGTAGGCCGTTTTAAAGAAAACATATTTAATAATTGGACAAACTATCAACAGGGTTATTGTTTGATTTCTTATAACATGAAAAACTACAAAAATAAACGTTTAGCTTTTTCTTCACATCACACAGGAATATGTTTCACAGACACCTTATAACACAAAGCAGCACATGATTTTGAAGTTGAATGAAAATAAAATGTGACTGTTAAAGAGTGTTAAACTGAGAATCTATCAATAAGCTAAAGTTAAGTCAGGAGGAGCTGCAGAGATCCACAGTTCAGAAGGGGAAATGGAAGAAAAAAAAATGACAACCTTTTTTCATGCCCTCTATAAATCTGACAACTACAGAGGCCTGACGGGAAAAAAAGCAAATGTTGAACCACTAAAAGTAAAGGTTTGATTTAGAATTTACAGTGGACACAGTAAACCTTTCAGTCAATGTAAAGAGAAATGAAATGGGGTCATAATTCATATCCAAGCATCTTTAAAGAGTTGGGAATGGTGATAATATGAAAACCAGTCTGGCAATGAAACTCAAGAAGCCTCTGACTGAAGACACGTTACAAACTAAAAAATCAATTTCTGGGCAGCAAAGAGTACATTTTACGTTAACATGTCCTGAATTACACTTTCAATTGTTGTGTAGCACTGCTAATCCACTTTGTTTGCTTTTGCCGCTCCTCCATTGATCTCTGTCTCATTACGATGGATAGAAATGGTGTGGAGAAGGTGCTTTAAAATAAAGAGACAAAATTTAGACTTCTTGGCCAATATGCACAAAGCTACCAGTACCATGAAACACAGTTATGGAACGTAATGCCAGGAGATTCTTTTACTGAGCAAAAACATGGAAGATAGTCAGAGCATGAAAATAAATGGAGCGACACACAAATACCGGAGGAATACCTGGTACTGCTCACCACACGGTACACAAATTTTGAATGTCATTTGTCCTCATGCATCAACCACCTTGTGTTGACTGTCTTACTTACAAATTGAGAGATGATACAATTTGAAAAACTTATAGAATTATTACTATTTTTGCAATGCAATGCAAATTGATTCAATTAAAACATAACGTATATTTAAATACACAACCTCTATTACAAATGAATGTATATGAGGATTCTTACTTCATGTTGAAACACAATGTTGAATTATTAAATGTGGCTTATTGAATATCAGATCTCTCTCCTCAAAGTCTTTATTAGATACTGACTTAATTCTTGATAATAAAATTATCTGGCTTTGTCTCACAGAAACATAGCTGCAGCAAGAAGATTATGTTAGTATCAACAAATCAACTCCCTCTAATAATTCAAATGTTCACGTTCAGTTTCACGTTTCAGTACTGGGAGAGGTGAAGGAGTAGGAAGCATTTTACAATCAGATTCATTTATTAATCCCAGCCCTACTAATAGTTATAGTTCCTTTGAACATCAATCAATTAATGAAATCAAATCAAAAATACTTTATTTATCCCAACGGAAATTTAATTTATCCTAAACCTTCCTCATCCAACCTTTAAAAGACTTTTGTATCATCCTCCAGGTCCTTACTATGATTTTATAAATCCGATCTCAGATTTTTTTATCTGAATTAGTGTTAAACATTGATAAAGTCATTAAATTGGAAAATTTAACATTCAAGTTGACACCGAAAATGATAGCCTAAATCAAGCCTTTACTGCCATTTTAGACTCAATTGTCTTCTCAAAAAATTCGGACACCTACCCACTCTCTTGTTCAAACTTTAGACCTTTTGCTGACTTATGGCATTGAGTGTGAAAAAATTACAGTAATGCCTCATTACACTCTCCTTTCTGACCATTTTTTGATAACTTTTGAGTTCATTTACTACTTAAAATCTTTCATTATAGTAGATGTATTTCAGGCAATGCTGGTACAACTTTTAAAGAACCCATTCCAGCTTTAATTTCTTCAGTATCTCAGAGAAACGGAGCGGAGGGTAGAATTTTTTTTTCATGCCCTACACAAATTGATGCTCTTGTTCATAGTACGTCCCCAAATTATTTAAAGAAGTATTTCCTGTTATTGTTACCCACATTTTGGAAAATATTAATCTGATATTAGTGAATGATTATGTACCAGAGGCTTTTAAGGTAGCTGTAATAAAACCCTTACTTAGGAAGCCTTCTGTTGATCAAGAACGCTTAATAAATTACAGACACATATCTAATCTTCCTCTTTTTTGGTAAAATCCTTGAAAAAAAGCTGTTGCTAATCAACTGAAAGAACATTTGCGGATTGATGACTTATTTGAAGAATTTCAGTAAGGTTTCAGTGCTCATCATTGCACTGACACAGCTCTCCTTAAAGTCACAAATGATATTCTCTTGGCCTCAGACAATGGACACATGTCTACTGTAGTTCTGTTAGATCTCAGTGCTGCTTTTTAAACAGTCGTTTACAATATCATCATAGAAAGGCTAGAACGCATTGTAGGGATCAGGGAACAGCACTAGGCTGGTTTAAATCGTATTTGTCTAATAGATCCCATTTAAATGATAAATCTTTTACACATTGTAAGGTTACTTGTGGAGTACCACAGGGTTCTGTACTTGGCCCGATTCTATTTACTATATACATGCTCCCTATTGGTAAAATCATCAGACAGCAAGGTGTTAATTTCCACTGTTATGCTGGTGATACACAACTGTATTTATCCATAAATCCTGATGAATCCAGTCAGTTTTGTAGTTAACAGGTATGCCTTGAAAATTTAAAAATGTGGATGACTTTAAACTTTCTGCTCTTGAAATCTGAAATGACAGAAGTTTTTATCTTTGGACAAGAACCTCTAAAAAAGAAAGTGCTTTGTCAACTACTTAAATTGGATAGCATCAAATTGGCCTCTGGTAAAAATGTAAAGCACTTTGGTGTTATTTTTTATCAGGTTATGTCTTTTGTGTCCCATATGAAACAGGTCTCTACGTTTTCCTTCTTTGACTTTAGGAATATAACAAAAATTAGAAATATTCTCTCTAGGACTGACGCTGAAAAACTAGTTCCTACTTTTGTTACTTCAAGGATGAACTTTTGTAACTTTTCATAAGGAAGTCCACAAACGTAGTTAAAAGTCTTTAGCTGGTCCAAAACGCTGAAGCAACAGTTCTGATGAAACTTTAAAAAAGAGATCATATCTCTCCTATTTTAGCTTACCTTCATTGGTTCCCTGTCAAACTTATTTTAGGATCATTCTTCTGATATATAAAGCCCTCACTAATCAAGCTCCATCATACATCAGAGATCTGATTACTCCCTAACAGAGCACTTCACTCTCAGAATGCAGGTTTACTGGTGGTCCCTAGAATCTCTAAAAGCATTGGAGGCAGATCTTTTAGTTATCAGGCTCCTCTCCTGTGGAACCAGTTTCCAGCTTTAGTCTGTGAGACAGACACCCTGTTTAGTTTCAAAGCTAGGCTTAAAACTTTCCTGTTTGATGGAAATTATACTTAGAAAGAGGTACAGAAGACAGCCTAATCCGGTTTGGGGAAGAACTCAGTCTAGACAGACGGTTCTTCTTTGCTCTACCTTCTTCATGTCTCACTCTACGTGGTTAGGTTATTTATGTTATTTTTATAGATATGCTGCTATAGACTTAGACTGCTGGAGGATCATCAGACCACTTCTCATTCTGCTACTTTCTTGCTTTGTCCAATCTGCTTTAGATCGTTATTTCAACCTTGTTGACCTTTTCTTTTCTCTAAGTGTTCTTCTCTCCATAGTAGCCACACCGGGTCTGGCGTTTTGTTAGCTGAGAAAGCTTCTTGGAGAAGAACATGGGCTGAGAAGCTATCAGCGACACTGCTGCTATAAACCCTTTTTTTCAGTTTCCTCTGCATCAATTTTATTCTTCTGTCTCTTCAAACGGTCGTGGCAGATGGCTGCTTGTACTGAGCCAGGTTCTGCTCGAGGTTTCTTTCTGTTCAAGGGGAGTTTTTCCTCTCCACTGTTGCTGCATGCATGCTCAGTATGAGGGATTGCTGTAAAGTCAACAACAACACAAGCCATTGTTTTGGTCTGCTGATTCCAGGGTAGTGAATGCTGCAAGTCAATCACTCGATGCAATCTGCTGGGGTTCTTTAGTTTGGAAACATTTTCAAACTGATTTTTAATGATGTATGTAGGATTTTCTTGTAAAGTGCCTTGAGACGACATTTGTTCCTTGATTCTTCTTATTTCATGTAACTTAAATTATAAGCCCGGGGTCTGAGGGCATGAAATCTGTGTTATGTTCAAAAAGCCATGTTAGCTGTCATCGGAAAGTTATGGCTTTTGCAACATGGAATGCAAAATAAAGTAAAAATGCCAGCAGCAGTGTCTGACTCACAGGGTTCCACTGCAGGTTTGAACAGCCCAGCAACGAGCTCGCATCCAACACCACTTCACACCCATCTGACCATCAGCCACCCATCCAGCCTGCCCTGAAGATCTGAGAGGATGACGTGCTGAGACTTTAAAAAAAACAGAAAGTCAAGAAGGCCCCAGGTCCTGATGGAATCTCTCCCTCCTGCCTGAGGACCTGTGCAGACCAACTTGAACCTGTCTTTACTAAGATCTTCAACAGATCACTGGAGCTGTGTGTTGTTCCATCCTGTTTAAAAAGATCCACAATAATACCAATTCCTAAAAAGACAACTACCACAGGACTAAATGACTACAGACCTGTTGCCCTGACCTCTGTGGTCATGAAGTTCTTTGAAAGACTGGTTCTCAACCACATTAAGGAAATCACGGACCCCCTGCTAGACCCCCTGCAATTTGCCTATCGGGCCAACCGTTCAGTGAACGATGCAGTGAACATGGGTCTCCATTTCATCCTCCAACACCTTGAACACCCAGAAATTTCTGCAAGAATTTTGTTCCTGGATTTCAGCTCAGCCTTCAACACAATTATTCCAGGACAATTAAACAGCAAACTGACTGAACTCAGCGTACCAGCCTCCACCTGCCAGTGGATAACTGACTTTCTTACTGGCAGAAAACAGCAGGTGAGGCTAGGAAAGTGTACTTCAGCGACCCGAACCATCAGCACGGGTAACCCACAGGGTTGTGTACTCTCCCCACTGCTCTTCTCGCTGTACACAAATGACTGTACATCCATGGACTCCTCTGTTAAAATCCTGAAGTTTGCAGATGACACAACAGTCATTGGTCGCATCAATGACAATGATGAGTCTGCTTATAGACGGGTGGTTGATCAGGTTGTCCTCTGGAGCAGTCAGAACAATCTGGAGCTGAACACAGCAAAAACAGTGGAGATCACCGTTGACTTCAGGAGGAGCCCCCCAACCCTGCCAGCACTCACCATCCTAGAAAGGACTGTGATGGCTGTGGAGTCCTACAAGTTCCTGGGTACAACGATCTCCAAGGACCTGAAGTGGGACAGCAACAGCAACTCCATCATCAAGAGGGCTCAACAGAGGATGTACTTTCTGTACCAGCTGAGGAAGTTCAACCTAGCCCAAGAGCTGATGGTGCAGTTCTATACAGCCATCATAGAGTCCATCATCACCACATCCATCACAGTGTGGGGCAGTGCTATCACAAAACACGACACCAAGAGACTGCATCGCAGTATCAAGCCTGCAGAGGGGACCCGTTTCTCCCTGGCCGTCACCTGTTTCGGTGCCTTAACATCAGGCCGACGCTTCAGCCACATGAGGATCCATACGACCAGGCTACAGAGAAGCTTTTTTCCAACTTCCATTATTCTCATGAACAATTGAACAATTTATTAAAATATTTTTATAACTTCTATAGTTTTTATACTGCACAAAACTGCACTTTTGTTTCTTTTTCTTTTTTTTTACAATATAAATTACACATTCTAAATGTTACAAATGTTTCTTTACTGTATTTTTCGTGCACTGCAAGCATCTGTGTAACCAAAAACAAATTCATTGTATGTGTAAGAGCATACTTGGCCAACAAAGCCTGATTCTGATTCTGATTCTGCAGCTTTAGAGCTGTGAATGATGCAGGCTTAAAGATGAAATCTGTGTGAATCACAGAATGACATTTCTTTTTTTTTTTTGCTTGTTAGAAATTCATAAAGCTATTTTTCAATTTATTTTTCCTCCAAGGTAATTTGGAAGCACATGATAAGGTATTCATGTCTAACCTTAGCAACACCTAGAGCTTTTATATATTCATATCAAATATATATTCATTTGTTGCTTTTGCTACTGTAATAGGTATAGATGACTGAAAAGTGATTCTACAGCTAGTTTATGTAAATTATGCTGTGGGTTGAAAAATGCAAAGTTTGGCAACCACTGTTCTTTAAAACCTGTATTTTTTGTAGTATCCATTTATTTTTATAATCCTTCATGGGACTTGATGCAATCTGCTGGGTTTCCTTAGATTGGAAATTTTTCAAACTGATTTGCAATTATGTATCTATGAATTGAATTGATTTTCTTGTAAAGTGCCTTGAGATGAAATCTGTTGTAAATTTGCGCTATATAAATAAACTGATTTGTTATTCCTTTTATAAAGGGAAAAAAACACATACTCAAAAGATATTTGATTAAAAAACAACTAGAAAGACAAACAAAATTGGATTTTAGACCCACATGGAAAAAAACATTGAAATGAACAATTTTCTTAAATTACATCCATTTTTAACTTTTTCCAAAAACAATTTGTTCTTAAGCAAAGTGTATGAAACGTTGTGTTTTAAGTTGCATTTGATCTATTTAACATTAAGAGGTGTCCTTAAGATGCTTTAACTCACATATGATTCTTTAGTTTCTACTAATCTAGCTGTATAAAAGGTTGTTTTATTTATTTAGTTTAAATAGAAACTCCAAGTCGGACACGAACTTGAGTGTGACGTTTTCCAAATGAAAGATTTATGAATGACCTAATATTAGTCCTGTTTAATTGGGAATTTGTAATTGAACAGTAAACTAAGATTACAATTTCCAACTGTTAAGTTGTATTAAATGATAAAAACATACAAAAAAACGTTATTCTTCATACAATGTAAACATTTGGAACACATTATCTGCCAGATGCCTTCCAAAAACCTTAAAACAGCATAAATCAAACAACATCTGTAACATTTATTGCATGAGTTGAACAGAAAACTTGTTTATGATTTCCATTCATGCGTTCATTTATACTTCCACTAGTTTAGAGGTTTAATTTAATACACTGAACTGAAACTTGCTAAAAATGTCATTATATAATGGCATTCAATGTATTAAAGGTAAAAACTGGAATAAAAACTAGATTTAAAAATGTGTGTTTCAGTGTTAAATGCTACACAAACATTTCCCACATTTTATTCCTGCCACCCATTTAATCACGTTTCACATCACCAAAAAGAAAATATAAATAAATACAAATCAGTCTGTGGGTGTCTGGAAGTGATTTCTGGTATTTTATCCAAATGTCCCTTTTAGAGGAAGTAAAGTGCACGTGACTCTGGCACAACTGCACAGTTGGATATTAATATATATGCTATGTATATACATCTATATGTACAGCTGCATCATCAGACTGGTTAGACACTAGGTCAGAAAGTGATCCTAAAGAAGAGATCACTACGGACACTAAAGTAGATCGCTGTGATGATGAACCCTGCCTGTGTCGCTGATGTCCAGACCCAGATGCTGGTGGTGCACACCAGAGCCTTGAAGCAGAGCTGCACTCACTCCAGGATGAAGTCTCTCTGCTGTCCCCTCTCCTCCACCCGTAGATCAGAACCCGGATCCTGTCGCGATCCCTTTCCTCCCAGCCTTCTTGCTCATCCTTCCAGCCGCAGATCGTCCTGCTTCTCCTCGTAAACATAAATAAACCTAACCTCTCCCTAACAGGAGCTGCTGGTTTATTCCGTTCAGTTGGCGTCCGATGCTGCCATCTGCTGGTGAATGCTGCTCCCTGTTGCGTAACAGCAGAAGGAGGATGAAGCCGTGCAGCCCATTCTTCCAGTTACATAACCAAAAACAGATGTATGCATTTATGTTAGTCACACTTTTTCTGCTGTTTAATGATGAATTATGTTTTAATATTACACTCAAAACCGGTTTGGTTAACATCAAATCAAAGTTGACCGTTTACCCCTAAAATGTAATTCATATGAACATTTTGCTTTTCTCCCCACCAATTTGTCAAATTCTTTCACACACAACTTTACTAAGATTATGTAATATTGAGAAAAGAGTTCCAGTTGGTGTTTTGTTTGTCATCGATTGTCATTTTGCTTGGAGCTACACTGGTTTAAAATAACCTACATTTAAATTTACGTCAAAGGTCTTATCACAAATTATCTATCTTTCAATAGCCACCAATCTGTTCCATTCCCTGTCAGGAGACATTTTGTTACAGACTTTTGCAGCAATCCCTTATATGGAGGGTGCATGTGGCGACAGAGGAGAGGAACATTTCACCTTAACGGTAAGAAACCTCCAGCGGAACCTTGATGAGATTGAAAGGATCTCCCAACCAGAGGTTTGACAAAACAAAGCATGGAAACGGCAAAATCCAATAGAAGCCCTGGTGCAGGGGTACTTTCTATGTTATGGAAGGTCAAATGTTTTGTCAGGATGGCTTAAGCTAGGAGAGAAACATATAGCAACACGTAAGCTTTTTCAAGTCCAAAGCCGAATAAAAAAACGTGGTGTGGTGTATAGATTCACCAGTTCATGTCTTATTTAGACAGAAACACAACACTGACTGTTTAGATATGTCTCAACCGTATTTACACTTCTGGATAGTTTTTAGCCTTTATTTCTTACCTGACTTGGACTAGACCACTTCATAGCATTCCCTCTTTTATCCTTAGAAAACTCTGTGTTGCTTTTGAAGCATGCTGAGTGTTGTTGTCTTTCTCCTTCCCTGCGCCTGCCTCTGTGAAGCATCCCCAAAACACTGCCAGCAATATGCTACATGATGGAGGACGCTGGTTTCTGATGTTTTGCGTTCATAGCATAAAAGCTGTAGTGTAATGACCATAAGGCTCTACTTTTGTGTCATCAGACATAAAACCTTGTTCTAAGAGTAGTTGTTGGTGTCTTGTTAGCCTCCCTCAGTAGTATTCCAGTAAATGGACTTTTGGACATGTCTAAATTATGATTCTAAACTCACTAATCAATTGATTGCAACACAATTCGACTCTCATGTCTGAGTTTTTCTAGACCCAGAGCTCATTGAGATCGTATTCATGTAAGAATGACCAGTTCAATTCATAATTCATAAAAATAAAAAAACACACACAATGAGAAGTCCAATTTTTTAGCCTGTGTTAAAGTCCAATTGTAGCTTATGAAATTATCTTTTGTTTCTCTGCCCATTCAACAAAAATTCCGATTGAGGATGATTCAATTTTCAATTGCCCCTCTACGAAGCTCCGTCATGTGCTGGTAATGCTGGCTAATGTGTCCATGAAGCATACTGTGTCCAATCAGCCCATTTAGCAACTAATTCTGTCGCAATCATAATGTGTTAGCTTAAGACGCTCCTTCTACTTGGTGAATCATTAAATCGGCAATGTTTGGGTTTTATCCTTATAACTGTCTATGAGTCACCTCTTTGTAGGTTCTTGTAGGTTTCTGGGTTCTTGTTAAGTGATCTTGCAGCAGACATTGTTTTTCTAACCCATAAGACAATAACAGGAAACAAAAGTACGATAACAGTAAAACATATTTACATGTTTAAATATTGTAGTGAGTTCTTTTGTGAGTTGTTTATAAGCTTTTGATTCTCCACTATTTCATTGCTTCTGTAGCGAAAAGAAGAAAAAAACATAAAAATTGCTCTGTAATTTATGTCAGACTTGCTTTACTTTTTTTTTAATCGGTTTTAGAGTTCCTATAGAATATGTTATTTTTTTTAAACATTTTGTGGTGAAGACCAGCTACTTATTGACGGAAGCAGGTGCTAGTTATGTGTAACATGGCACCAGGTAAGTTTGGATAGGTTCACCCCCCCCCCTCCAATAGGTACAATAATCGCTCGTCAGATATAACTTATATGTACTCATTTTTAATGTTTTTTCTGACATAAATTATTTAAGGGTGAGAAAAAAAGAAAAAAAACAAAGGAAATCTGTGAAGGAAAAAAAAAAATGTTTTTGTGTTTAACCCCAATTATGTTTCAATTAGAGTTCCTTCTGGTCACATCTCAATCTGAACCAAGAGGCTTGTTAACCTGGATACATCCATAGCACATATAAAGTAGCTATTATCAGTGTTTTCCCCCCAAATATAGTAAGAACAATAAACAGAAGCAGAAAAAAGAAGGGCAATGTTACAGAAGTAGACATATCTGTGTTCATGTGTGCAACTTCTGAGCTTTTTCTTTTCTTTTTTTTGCCCTTCTGCTTACTTTATAATTGGGTTGCTTCAGGGTTGATCTCTGTTTGTCCTCATTACCTATTCTCCATCTAAGGACTGAAAAATACTTTCTGGCATAATTTCATCTGACTATATCAGACAATTTCTGCACATAAAAGAAAATGCAAAGTAAATAAATGTCAAAGTATTTCTTTTTTTTTTTTTTTTTGTAATCACAACACAGACACAAACATGCAAGCAAGAGAAGTTACACAGTCATGGCTTTTTTTCCTCCTAGTTAATTAATTCACTGAGCTTTTTTTTAAGGTTCTTAACAACACACTGATTCACACTGAGCACCATGCTCGTGTTTCAAGTTTGTACAGTTAAAATGCACTGATCTATTTCTTAAGACTCATCACGCACGGTTGAGATTAGAAACGGTTCATTCTCCTCTTGCTGAGCCAAAGGTAGAATCCACTTTTTTTTAAAACCATTTCACACAGAATTTAAAATTGTCCATTTGTTTATCTGAGACCACGGGCAGGAAACGGTTCACAGGCATGTTTTTCGTAAGGTTGTGACTCCGTAAAATTCAGACAGTCGTGATCAATGTTTCCCTCAGCCACAGATCATCTTTGTTAAACCATCTGTTGTGTTGTACATCAGTTTTAAACATTAAGAACCATATTTTGTAGTGTCAGCACCAAAAAGGTCTATATACAAAATGGCACCAAGGGTGGCTTAGTATTCCCTTTTAAACATAGTAAAAAAATAAAAAATAGACCAAAAGGACATGTCCAACATGACTTGAGGTGTTTCAGTGTTTTAAACTGTGGAGACATACCAGCACTAAAAAACAAAAAAGTGTGTCCAGAATTTTAACAATCGAAAAGAAAAAAAACGTCCTTCTTTGTCTTTTATTCTTAACTGTGATTTCCCGTGCAGCAGGAAGTGAGGCAGATTTGAATTTTCTTTACTGTTGCTTTAGCCAGCAGGAAAAACTTTCTGGAGAATCTCCAGCTCAAAGCTTGCGCTGAGTCATTGGTTTCTGGCTTTTGCAGCACAGTGATGATCGAAGGAAAGAGTCCAGTTGGTTAAGCGGTTTCTTAAAAATACTAGAAGAACAAGGACACATTTTGTCTTGGGTGCTTGGGAGACAGTAGAAGAATGGGTTATTTAAGTCTACACGCAGTCATCAAGGGAATGAATGGTATATTTATTTTAGGTTTTTTAATATTAATTTCTACTGGGGGTTTTTTCAGGGTGTGGTGATTACGCCCCAATTAATATTTAAAAAAATTAAACAAAATGTATATTTGGGACTGTTTGAGGAGCCTTGTAATACCACACATATTTTTAAAGCACATTTTAAAAAGCTGGTCGACGTGACATACAATAAAAGAAACATGAAATACAACTTTTAAGGTGTTTCATCATTTCCAGCTGCGTTTCGTCCACTTCCTCCTCCCAATGCATTATTACAAGGTCAAAGTTAACAGAAGTCGAGGGGCATGATGATTTCTGGTAATCTTCTGGAGACAATGCAATAACATCAGATATGCTAAACCAGGCAACGTAAGAAAGAAAAGATCCGCCAGTCTCTCAGTTAAAAGTCGTTTTGTGTTGTTTTGGCTGTTGAGTCCTTCGTCGTCGCTTCTTTCCCTGCCTCCTGGCGGAAGCGTCGAAGCACGTGACCATCATGATGCTCGCCTTGCAGAGGGCAACCCTGTTTTCCAGCCGAGCCGTAACCTCCTCAAGTGCCTCCAGATGCTCCAGGGAGTCCACCCCAAACATCTGCCACAGGTCGACTGGGAAGGACAAGGAGGCAACCGTTCAACTTCTTACACTGACTGCATACATGCATGTATTTGTCTGACTGTATTGTTCGAACGTTCAGACACGCTCAGAAAAGTTAAACAAGACGGATGTAGAAATACCTCAATGGGTTTCTTTTAGCACTTTAAACCAACTTCCTGTCTTGCCCTACATGCTGGTTTGTGTTACGTCTGTGTTACAAGGGTACATATGAAGGAAATTAACACATCTTTAAAGTATGTATATTGCTTTTGATGCCCCGTGTACTGGGATGAAGGATTGGGAACTTTTTATTCAGATTCAAAGAATCTACAATGGGAATTATTCTTAGCCAAATAAATAAGGAAAAAGAACAAAAGATTCTGCATCCTGCATATCAATGTGACTGAATTTTCAACAGTGCAGTAGGGTTTCAGATTGTTGCCGTTACTGAAACACGGTTACATTGATTCAGTAGGTGCGCAAATTTTTTACGCCTGTTTTTCTCCATCTGGCGATCAACTTTTCTATAGTATAATACAGGACAGTAAGTCATTCATAAAGAAATGCTGGAATGTTGCTTTCCTCAAGCAGTTTATCTTCCTGTACCATTGAAAAAAAGGCGGATAAACAGAAGTAATGGATTCATGTTCAATACGTTATAATCTGCGTTTATGAGTATCATTTAAAAACAACTGCCTTTAAGCAGCTATTAAATATACTTTTCATTCCTGCATTTTTTATTGGCATGATGTTATATATTCCAATCTTCAATGTTTAAAATATGTATGCCAATTACGTTTACTATTTAGCTTGCATTTTTTTTTGAGCAAACAATCACTTACAGCTTATGAAAGACTGATCGTTTTTCACTGGCTAGTATTTTAGTATTTTATTACTATATCTACTTTCTTTTTAAATAGTAAAGAATAAAGACTTGTAGTTGTGCATGTCTTAACAATAGAAGAATTTGTACTATCGAGCCTGTGTAGGTATTTGTTTCCTTAAGGAAATTTAGAGGGTGATTCCTTCATAATTCAATCCCTCTAGTTCGAAAAACGTCTACTGCCTACATTTCATTTTGTGCTCACCGTAACCGTAACACTGGAGCTGAAGATTTTCCATTCATGTTGTACAAAAGTTAGCCCCTCCAACCAATTTCTTCTGAATCAAAATGTCCACCGGGGATATAACTTAAGAGTGTTGGAGAAAAAAAAACCCACTGATGATTCCATGACAGCTTTACCCTTCCACAACAATTTACCCCTGGCGCTGTTTAATAAATCATGAAAATTGAATGACGTGATCGACAACGATCTGTTCAGAGAGTTTACTGTTAGCTCAATGGTTGTCTTAAGTGACCAATATCTGAACAGTTGAACGGGTCTGTTCAGTGGTGGCTGACTGTCGTAACACACGCACTTTTCTCAGCATGACCTAAGATCCATGACAACGATAAAATATAACTTCTCTTCAATGACTTTCAGATACTAAAGAGCAAGTGAAGGACATCGCTAAAAAGACTAGCAAGTTTTTACTGACACTCTTGGTTCCACTTGGCGGGCTCCAGCATGAGGTTGCGTTTGACGTGCTGCAGTTCTCTCCTCAGTCTGTTGTACTTGACTCGGACATCTGAGATCCTCTGCTGACGATGCTCCAAAAACTTTAGCTTGGCGCTGAAGCCTCCACGGCCCTGAAATCAGCAGTCCATACAAACACATCTCACTACTACAGTTTCTTCTCAAATGCGCTTTTGCATTGTTTTTATTGCACTTCCGAACAACAAGCTTGGGTTGTGTGTGTTCTGTGTAAGGCTTGTTACGCCCTTTAGGTTTTGGAGACTGGATGCAGAACAGCACCTCTTTGCTCTTTTAATGCACATATGTAATGATGTTAATGTGTGCTAACTTTTGATCTAATTGCGGTAATAATTATGTACTATGTATTTCCCATGTATTTGGAAATGCCCTCAGCATGGGACCATGGCTTAAGTTTTGCACCACTGCAGTGCTAGAACTGCATGACAGTAGAAAATCCTGCAATTACATTGGTAATAACTGCAACAGTGATATCAAGTTTGAGAAATGCCTCCTTTTTTCTTTCATCTCTGTCTAATCTGGCGTGAAAGGAAAGGAGAAGTTATTGTCAAAAAAAAGCACAGAGGTCATGCTTTATCTAGTGTTTTTTTTATTTTGACATGCTATCCTACCTTCACTCAGTTAATGAGAAAACATTAAACATCGAAAATTATACATACACGTTCAGCTCTATGTTACGTAACAATATCTGTTGTCAAATAGTATTCGAAGTAGACTGAGTTCATGTCATCTTATTGGGAAATCAATATGTGAATATATTAATACAACTTCTAAAGAAATATAAATATGAAATATATGTAACATTAAATAGTTGGACATGAAGACCTTGGCTTTTGGAGTTCTCTCCGGGTATTCTGGCTTCCTCTCCCAGTCCAAAAACATGACTGTTAGGCTGATGATGTTTTCTAAATTGTCCTTAGGTGTGAGTGTGTATGAGTGGTTGTTTGTCCTGTTTGTCTCTGTGTTGCCCTGCGATGGACTGGCGACCTGTAAAGGGTGTACCCCTGCCTCTCGCCGGGATAGGCGCCGGCAGACCCCCGAGAACCCACCAGGATAAGTGGGATGGATAATGGATGGATGGATGGATAGACCTTTGTTCAGGTTCTCAAATACATCTACATTTAAAAAAAATGAAATTAAATGAAATTAAATATGAGCACGAACATAAATAAATAAATTTCATTAGCAAAACTCACAGACAGATAGCTGTAGCTTGCCTCCTATCACTAACATGCATATGCTGTTTATTTTTTATTATTATTTACTTTAATTTGATGAAGACTTTAGGTGACACCCCTTGAAAATAAAACCATTTTCTTTTTCTTCAGAAACTAAATGATCTTAGAAGCGCCCCTTCTTCCTGCTCTGTGGGATCACAATAAACATTTGCTGCCATGAGACTTTGATCGACTGGCTAAAAATCCTCTCATTAAAAAAAAAAAAATGCAACTTTAGATTCTATTATTTTATTAGCTAACAATTACTGCACTTCAAACAGTCCTTTGCTATATGAATATCGCAGACACTGATATTAATATACGATATATTTGCAATATATTGTGCAGCTCTATGACATATTACCATGTCAAAGACCACTTGAAATTAAAGGTGAGGTACAGAGTACAAATATATATATAAAAAAAACAGCAAATGGTAATTATGGGGGAGCTGTGGAGATTCACAGCACTCTACAAGTCAGAAACACTGTAAATAATAAATCTAAGGTGAAATAAATCCCCCTTGACTTTTGCCGCAACCGTTGCAGCGAACACAGCACACATGTGCAAGGAGATGCTTTGGTCAGATAAAATCAAAAGACAACAGTCCAGTCCAGACGCATATTGTGATGTGTGGAGAAAATCTAACACCCCTATAAACTAGTACATATAAACCCTATGGCACAATATTTTGGTGGAAGCATCATTCTACAGGGAGGATTTCCTTAAAAGAGCTCAACCTATTCACTGATAGAGCTATATTAAGACATATATTTATATATCAATTAAAATGAGCTTAAGGGGGTAAACTCTCCCAAGTTTCTTCAGATTTTAATCAGTGAAACATTTCGAAAGCCATGCATCCTTTTCTTTTTCCTTTAGAATCATAGTCAACTTTGCGTTGGTCTACCACAGAAATTGACTCTCACTGACGTTTGGGGTTGTAGCATAACGAAAAATAAAAAAGGTTCAAGAGGTCTGAATGTTGAATTTATATGCTACAAAGCAATATGTAGTAGTATATATTTAAGTGGTACTCCTTGATTAAGGATTGCCCACAGTGTGCACGATTGGCCTTGCTGTCAGAGTGACTCTTTGTTCTCAGTTGCAGGGCACTGACCCAGTTTTCCCATGTGCTCATTAAAATTGTATCAAAGTCGGCCGTGTCTGAGACGGGGCAGAGTCTCAGGGGGCCAGGCCGTCACCGGAGACATAACGTCACGACATGCACCGCTTTCTGCTTTCAGACACATTTTAGATGTGTTTATCAAGTCTCACTTTACCCAGCACGAACTTCTCCAGCAACAATACACTTGGGCATCTATAAGGGTTTATTCCAAAGTTAGTTGCTTTTTTCTGATGTGTGACATTTGAAATATGTAATTTATGAAATGGCTACTTTACCTCTATGTGTTTACACATAAAGAAGAAAGAAAGGTCATTTCTTCCACGCTGGTTGCCACAAAAAAGAAAAAAGAAACTGAAAATGAAAATAAACCCAGCACCTGTTTGTCAGCACCTGCTCTTTTCTGTATCCTTTGCACATTGTCGATCTCATAAACCTTGATCTCGTACGCCTCTGGAATCTCCCCCTCCATCCCGCGAGATCCCAGACCACTGGCCGACCGTTTTGTGGACGGGGATGCATTGTCGTGGGACGGACGGCGCTGCTGAGTACCTGGGAGGAAGCAGAAGCGAAGTGAAGTGCTGCGTTTCGTCCACTTCCTCCTCCCTATCTTGTTCTGACCTTTAATTTTGTCGTCAGTAGAAAAACGGAAGGTTCTTGCCTGCTTCTGCTTTACCCGGAGATTTGTCTCACGCTTTTGATGAAGAATAGTGATCAATGCTGGCTGGCTCAGCAGTAACCACAATACAGATCTCTATTTTATGTGACAGACCAACAGAATATAGGGTCTAACTGTGAAGACGATGGAAAATAACACGTGCTTTTAATGTTTGTTTTAACAAAAATCTGGAAATTTGGCATTTTTGGTCCCCATTTTACTACTTACTAACACCAGTTATCTTCAAAAGTCAGGTCATAAGTAAATGAAGTCCATCTTTGTGTTGATAAATCTCAGGGTAAACCCAGCTGATCTGAACCCAGCCTCAAAGGCTTGTTAGAGAAAATTAGAAAACAAAAACAGCATCAGGAAGACCGAGGAACCCAACAGGCAAGCAAAGGAGAAGGTTTTAGAGAGGATTTTTAAAAGAGTTAGGTTATAAATTAATATATTTATATAAGTTTCTCGTGGAACGCGTTAATTTATACCATACAAAACTGAAAAGAGTGAGATTAAACACAATCTAGCCTTTATTAAAAAACCTAATTGGGTTAGATGTTCCTTGCCAAGTTTCAGACAGACCTCGTCTTTTAATAGCATGGGTGGTTCTAGACCGGGGTCCCCAGAGAACTGGTCCTGGCCCCTGTTATGGCCCCCCGAACTGAAGAGATTATACTAAATCAATCAAGGTTGCAGTTGATGAACAATTAGTCCCTACGACCAAACTTGTTATTTACCTTCACAGTTTAACAATATATTAAAAATCAGGTGTTGCATTTTAGCGCCAGTCGTTTTGAGATCACAGTTTTCCTCTACCATTTTCAGGGCTCATTTAATACATTAAAATATGAAACATTGGCTTGTTTTAGATCTTTTTTCTGTTGTCCCCCCCCCCAAAAAAGACCCTGGTACCAGCCTGGTAACCCCAGTAATTTGCTGTGCAACTGTTTGGTAGACATTAACAAGGTCCTAGCATAATGCGGAAGTAGGAACAACATGAGAAATCGACATCTAGCATAAGGTCAATTAAGCATCTGTGCCATGAGTAAAATGGGAGATTCGTAGCTTTAAAGGAAGAGGTAGACGATTCCCTACAGCTTTAGGTTAAAGGGGCACAATGTAAAAGCATGTCACACTTTTAGGGTTTTATTACAACTTTTTGAAAGCCAAGTATAAATTTCTAACGGAATCAAAGCTATGGACTACTTTGTATTGATCTGTCATTAAACCCTAAAACAACACAATGAATTTTGTAGCTGTGATGAACAGCTGTATTAAAAATCTGCTGTCTGCTCGTATGTTAGAATGAGATTTTTCAAAAAAAAAGAAGCTTGTAGTCCTTTATTTTTTCCCCAAATCATAAGTGTTATCTCTTTACTAGATTGCAGTTTATTTTGTTCAGCAGGCATGATCGTAAATGGACACACCCAACTTTCTAATTGGCTTTACCAGCCAAACACACTTTAGATTCTGCATCCATGCTTCCATTAGAAAGAACCATCACTCCCTTCATGTATTAATGATGTCAAGTCATACACAATTAGACAATAAGGCCTGTAAGGAAACTAGGTCTGACAGGCCTTTACAGCTGTGTGTCATGTCTAATTAATGTTACATAAATATGTTATACATCCAGATCCGAAACCAGTACTGTTCTGACTAGAACTACTACTTATGTAAATCTTCAGTGGATTTTGTCTTTTAGAAGTTAGTTTTATCCTAAATATATATTGTTAGTAATTTAAGAAGGAACATTATAAATCTATATAATTGTATTCATTAGTGTTCATTTTTTTCCTTACCCTGCAGAATGTAATGAAAAAAGGTCTATAGTTTTAATTTAATTGTAGTTACTGACCTAAACCAAAATACGTTTAACAATAATGTGAAAAAGAGTGGAATAGGATTCTGTATGAAAATTTGTGTAAAATAATGTTTAGATATCAATATTTTTAGATCTTTTGCTTCCCGTGTTTGAATTTTTTACAAAATACAGATTCAAACTTAGCTTTTGAGAACCGAAGGAAGGTCAGATTTGTAAAAAAAAAACTATCTTACAGAGAGCAGTTCTGTGGACAACAAGCTAAGACATGTCTTTAGTTAATTCACTCTAGAATAAAGTAAGAGTGAGCAAGATTTAAATGTGGATAACAGGAAGGCTGATCAAAGTATAGTTACTTTTACATATTACCACGTCTTACTTATTTGAGTTTTCCAACTCTACCTGTTAAGAACCTGTGGGATTTCAAAATGTTGCCAGAGATCTCCAAGTTAAGCTACGGAGGAATACCTGCACAAACATTGCAGTTATTGTACAAATAGCTGTGCCAATCATTGACGTGTCCGGATTTTGTAAATGTTTTACCACAACCGTCTGACTTTGACCTGATTTGAGTTTAAACACATGTTGAAAACCGTACTTCCTGTGAAGGAAAGGTAAGAATTCATTTTAGCTTCAGTTTTGAAGTACAAATGAGGTATTTCCATATTTAAATCTTTTAGCACATAAGTCTGATATTATGTGAAATAAAACTACAATTGTTAATGCAAAGCAAAGCCTAGCACTATACTATACTACTTATACTTTCTAACTGTGCGTTTGTTAATCCATCCGACTCGGACGTCGGAAAACGTTGCCAAGCGACACGCTCGGACGTCCGAGTTTATCTCGGACGTTTTTCTTTCTTTCTCAGATGAACTCCGAAGAGACCGAGGAAAATTTCCGACTTGGATTTCAAGATGTTTGGGCCCAGTGTCACTTGTAAGTATTGATTATCATTATGTTTGGACCACTATGTTGTTTTAAATGATGATTTCAATTACTCATATGACTTTTTCTGCGTCCGTAACTGTGGGTATGGGGGTCCGTGTTTGCGGGGAAAACTTGTTTAAAACTGGTGTTGCTAAACGTCTCGAGGATTGCTAGCAGAAGATAAACAATGTAAAGAAGTTAAATGGGGAATAAACAAAACTGGAGCGCCTGGTACTCGGCTATTACTACCACAATAACAGCTTTCCTGGTGTTTTTCAGGTCTTCTGATTCGGACGTCAGAAAGTTTAATAAAACGCTTGAAATGGAAACGTGACGTCATATCCGAGATCCGAGTCGTTTCGGAAAGGTTAAACGAACGCAGCATTAGTATTAATGTGGATATTATTATCATCCACTGATAAGACATGGAGAGTTTGGTATTTGAGTTGGAAGTTAGAATCCTGTTTGTAAAGTTAGAAATATCTAAAAAGTAGTGTATAGTAATGTTGTATGGGGCTTAAAATACATATATGTTAATAAAGAAAACATCAATTTAACAAGCTGATGGTGTCTTACCTGTGTTGTCTCTCCTCCGAGATGATCGGCTGCTGCGATTCACACTGTGTAGAGATCCACTCCTGTCGCTGGCAGAATGTCTATTTGAACTGTGGCTTCGTGTGGCTTCGCTGTCTCTTACTAAACTGTCGTATCCACTGCTAACCAGACTGCTGCGGTTAGAAAAATGCAAAGATGTCTTCCCCATGGCTGGTGGCAAATCTCCACTCAACACACTAGTGGCGTCACTTGCATGTCCACTTAAATGGTCTGGTGTACGAGGAGCAGTCAGTTGGGTATACGGAGAGGGGAGAGGGGAGATTTGATCCAGTCCCGAGGAGGGACTGGTGGACCTTTCCTTAAGAAGGTTTGTGAGTCGGCCATTGACAATTCCCTGAATGGCAGATTTTGTAGATGAAGATGTGGAGCTCTGGCTTGGAGTCCTGCTGATAGAACGGTGAGATCGTGGCGGGGAAGAGGAAAAAAAAGAAGATGTTCGCTCAAAGCTAACTATTTTACTGCCTGGTGACAGACTGGCACTGCGGCTGGAATTTTGTAGGCTTTTGTGGGACATATTTAGGTTCTTAATGCTGGTGGATGACTGTCGACGAACTTTGGGAGATGCCATCTTAAGTTTTCCCACCACAGAAAGCTTAGAATGAGAATGCTTAGCAGATGGGTGTTCAGTTTGAAGTAAGTGATGCCTATGGTCAGAGCGTGGATTTCTCCTTGGGCTCTTACTGGCCCTTGGAAAGGTACAATCTCCCTCATAGCTTTCTTTGTAACTTGCTTTGAACCTGGCATCATTGCTTCCCTTGGAGCTTTCCTTGGAACTCATAGATGTTTTACTACTGCCTCTTTCCATGGTTGGGAAGTCTCTTGGGGTTCTTCCAAGGGAATTAGTTCTTCTTGCCAGCTGCTCTAGTTTGCTGTTAAAAAGCCTACTACTGTAATCCACAGGAGACCTATGCCTGCTGCATGTGTTTTCATGTTCTCTTGTTGGGCTTGAGGTAAAACATGACTCATTTCCTTTTATGAGGCCACGACCTACATCTTGGTGCACCTCTGATATATATTTCAGTGGAGATGATACATGGGAGCTGGGATTTTCAGGCGAATGTTGTCTTTCATGCCTTCTCTCAGGAGTTCCCGCTGGGCTGTATGGTGTAGTTGATGTCACCACCCTGGAGGGTTTCTCTCTGTGGTTGGGATTTTGCCAGGCCCTTGTTAAGCTACCTGTCATGGAGGAAACAGGCATAGTCTCATAGCAACCAGGTGAAACACCAATTCTCTTGTGGTTGCTTTCTACTTGTTTGCAAGCATTTTCGACCCCCTCTGAGACATTTTGACTGTGTATGGAATAAACATGCATGAAGTCTCGGAGGTGACCGTTCTCTGTGTTATCATTTCTCTTTTCACGCATTTTTGTTTCTAAAGCTTTTTTGCAGACGTCCACATTTTCCGAGACTTGTTGGCTGTAAAATGTCTTATCAGAATTCTGGAGATGATGAATCTCAGAAGCACAGCTTTCGGTATGTTTATCTACAATACTATCCTCTGGAGTTCTGATGTTTTTTCTTTTGTTTTCAGAAGCGGAGTTCATGTTTTTAAAGGCTTTGCTCTTACTGTCTTTGGCACAATCTAAATCACAGTCCATATTCATCAACATAGGATTAATAAAAAAAGGCAAGAACCAGTTTTCTCTTTTGCAATGGTATTGAGCCTTTTCATTGTTTTGCTCTTTTCTTGTAGGTTGAACAGAAGCGGACGCTGAAGAAGAACAGTCATCACCAACATTGCCTATGATTTTAATTGGTTGAGATGTAGCAGAAATATGACAATGTTCTTGCGATTGTGTGGGCTCTCTGATGCAAATAATGTTTCCATCTGCATTTGCTCTGTCATATGCTCCACTAATGGTCACCTCCTCCACCACAGAGAAGACAATTTCGTCTTGACCCATTTTGTCCAATGGTTGTTGAACAGTCACTGTGATGGTGGCCTTCATTTCCTTACTGTCCTTTGCATTGTTATCCCCAATTACAACACTTTTAGTCATAGAGTGTGAAGAGGAACAAGAGGATGGGGGAGAGCTTTTACCGATAGGTGAAGCCTGTTCATCTGGTTTGAACCAGTCGGCAGCTTCCTGATGCTCCATTGGCAGATGTTCAGATAAACTGATGGCCGCCTTGCTATGAGAATTTGCTTCAAGGCACTTGGACAGAACAAGGTTACATGACTTAACGGCTCTAGTATTGGTGTGCTCAGAAGGGCATGCCATGCTAAGTCCCAGAGCTTGATTCATCAGTTCTTCACTGGAACTGTTTGCACTACACTCTTCACAGTCAAACAAACCTGAATCCTCTCTCTGAAAACTGCCTCCTGGAACAGTACCATCTTTTTGCTTTTCCCCAAAAGAGGCTTGAGTACAACCCTTTCCCACATTTAGCCATGTTTGCGGGGCTTTAGATGTTTCTTTCTGGGGCTGTGTTTTGGTAAAACTTTTCTTAAGAGTAGCACCTTTTAAGGAAGACTTGAGGACTTCCACTGTTACTTCACTTCCATCGATACAATCTAAACGTTCTTGGAGTTCAGCAAAGGTGTCACACTTAAGACAATCTCTCCCTGGGGGTTTCCCATCCGCTCTGAATCCTTCGACGTTGCCCTGTACAGTCTCCTCTGTCTTCTTTTCTCCATGCAACTGAGGAATTTTTAGAAGCTCCTGGAGAAGAGCTTTAAACTCTGGGTCATCCAAGTCAGACTTGTTAGGATGCAAAGAAGGTATGATGGGCACGAACTCAGGTTGTGTCTGCAGTGGGGCTGCTTTAGAGTGGACCGAACCATCCGAATTTATCTGGATAACAGTGTCACAGGACTGGTCGCTACTTGAGCGATATAGTTCACCACGTAATCGAAAAGACCGCAGGTCCACATCTACCTCTTCTGTGGAGTGGAATGCTCGCAAGGCCAAAGAATGGGGACCTTTTTTATCTTTGGTCAAACTTCGTCCACAAGGTGAACATGATGTAGACTGTTGTCAGACATGGAAGAAATATATTACTGGGTCAAACAGACTGTCTGGTACAGTTGAAACATTAATAAAACAATAAGTCAACGTGGCTGGAGGTGATGTAATCCTATAACTATAGAGCTTGCACTTTCTCTAAATAATCTATGATGTTCGTTTTCATAAAAAGAGGAAACAAGTCCTTTTTATTTTGTAGTGTCATAATTTTACACCTTTAGTAACTTTGGTTGTTTCACCCAAAATTTTGGTTAAAAAAACATAAAACCACAGGAAATCTGTTCTGACCGTAAGTAAATTCATATCCATTATGGTGATTTGTTCCCACTTTGACACCTAAGCGCTCAAAGTAGTTTGCCTTACTTTAAGCATAGTGTAGTCATCTGGTTATTTTACAAGATGAGGTAAAATAAGTGGTTCAAAATAGTTTATGAAACTAATGACAAAAATGCAAATTATTTTCATGATTTGCTGTAGGGGCAACTTGACAAGGAGTATCCAAAAACATGGCTTTTCAAAAAGAATGCTCGTTTTTTTTTTTATAGTATATCAAAATCCTATGCAATAATATAAAAGTAAGAGGCAGACTGTTATGCGTTGTTAGGCTGCACATCAACATACCCACTTCTCCAATTCTGAACCAATAGCTGACAATTCCTCTAACAGAAATGGGAGTTTTAGTTTAAACTCCAACTATTAAGCACTGTTTTTAAAATTATGTCAAAAAATGTTAAAGGGTTATACAAAAGAATTCACTTTGCACTCTTTAAACATGTTTAGGTTTCATCTTTCAATTTCTAGATGATGATGGTGATGTAAAATATCACGTGATGTCCACAAAGACTTCTAATTTGGGTCATGACTAATTATCTGTGAGTAATCAGCTATTGTGTGCTACCTTTGTCCTCTTTTGTGTCTTACGGATGCGCGAAGCCAGCTGAATGGTAGAAAAGGACTCTTGAAGATGTGCTAATGAGTCAGCAACTTGACCAATCACAGCAACGTGGCAGTTTGAAGGCATGGATTCCCGAAGGAGCATCGTCAACTTACTGGACCTGTGGAAAACACAGTTCATATGTCCACACAATAACTTCAGATATCATTATGCCCTTGTAAAAGCATACATCTAACTCTTAAATAATTCTTGCTATTTACATACATAGAATTAAAGTCATTCCATTGAAATAAGAGCATGTGTTTTTATTGGAAATCACATAAGAATCTCACAGAAAAACTAATAATGAAAAGAACAAGAAGCCTCCTTAAGGGAAATATTATTTATCTGGTTTATATCTAAACCTTTTATTTAAATATATGTAAAATCTATTTAATCTTTTTTTGTCATTACAGCAACCAAAGGTGTCTTAAAATTGCTGATAAGTTTTGTGCATCCAGTAGTGTTTCTTGTAATGACCAAAACGTCTTTAAGATTTGAAGGTCTCTTTTCCATCACATTGATCTTTAGCACTCTTTAGGTTAGGCCTTAAGCTATGCTTACCGGTCCCCTAAAAAACTATTTAAATAATTGTAAAAAAACAGTCATTTTTATCAGTTAATGAATGTCCCACGAATTCCCCAGACAGAACGTGAAAGTTATATTGTGGGGGTGGGGGAAGAGGACGTTTGGATACTAGAAGATTGACCTCATAATCCTTGAGACAATTTTACCAATTTATGTTGGTTGTGTTAACACATCAAACAACTTTAATCCAAGCATGTAATCACAGAAAATTTCTAAACAGCCGATTGTCAATATTGATATCAAATGCATTAAGTACTAAAATTTACTCAAAGTACTTAACAATAATTTTGAGGATATAAAAAAATGTATGTTAAGACATGTTGATGCTATTTGCTATCTAATTTAATTATCTCGACACACATTTCTTAATCTATTCTAGATTTTATGGATAATTTCTCTCAGTGGCTTATTGGCAACATACAGTTTTTGTTTTATTTATTTATTTATTTATTGTTCATCAACCAATCACACTCCTTAGAAGATAGAATTACACCTAGCAACTAGATCAACCAAAACTCGTCATAAAGTTTCTGAGTCTCCAGGGTCAGAATCACATTTAGAAGTTTATAGCCAAATTAACTAAAGGCTACATATAACTATGCAAAAACCTTTTTTGTTTTTCTAAAATTGTTAACAGTTTGTGGTGTCATGCACATCTATGTCCTTTCCAGTCAGAAAACATATGATGGTAAATTTCAAAGATGATCTAAATCTATATCAACCAGTGGTTTAATTTATTTTGGGATTAACTATGTGAAAAGATTCCCGGTATAAATTCAAAAATGTTTCCAGAGATCAGTTATGCAGTAGCACATTATATCAACTCACAGTATAAATATAAACGTGGTAGATCATAGAGACACACAGTTTACAAATGTTTACACCGGCATCATTTAGGGTAATACACTCTTACCTGCTGGGGATGGTCTTATGTCCACTTAGAAGAGCCAGAACAACGGGGCCCAAGTCAGAATGAGGAAGCTTATGTTTGCTCACACCTCTCATCCCACTGCACACATCAATCATTGTCAACTTAGTGGTTCCACGTAAACCTAAGAAAGGAAATCAAACACAGGGGAAAAAATGGTTATTTGCATCTAGTTGCATCTTATATACAAGTACATGCATTTTAAGTGACATGACTATTTATTATGAGTAATAACTTTTAAACCATGATTGGAAAATAACTTAGTGGAAAATGCATAAAAAAGACTCAAGTCGTCCAAATTTAAGTCAGATGTCAAAATGAATGACTTCCAAGTCTAAATGATCAAAAATCTCCATAAACGACATGTTGAATACAGTGGACATCTGTATATTCGTAGTTCAGCATTTATGGATTTACATGTTGCAGGTTTGCCGGTTTTTCATTATGCATATCTAAAGTATTTGAAAGAAAATGCAACTTTAGGAACTAAAATACCCAAGTTTGTCCAGGAGCACGATTCTTTTTTTAATGTTGCTGATTGGCTGTATCTCCTTTAAACATTGTGCAGCATAGTTTCCACTGTAAGTATTAATGCTTTTTATGGTATGTTTGGAGTAAGTTTTTTAACTTTTGTCTAAAGTATTTGTGAATTTTAGCTGATAACGAGTGTTTGTGGTTCCTAACCCCAACGAATACTGAGGGTCCATTATAAAACCCATAAACTTCTTCCTATGGTGTTTTAATGCTTCATATGCAAAAATAAAAAATCTAGTATTGGTTATAGTAATTACCAATAGTTCGGCTTTGAATATCAAAATACTAAATCTTGTATTTTAGACAACAACTAAAAACAACAGCCTTCCCTGA
The DNA here is from genome assembly GCA_032876305.1 of Orestias chungarensis. Classification (NCBI taxonomy): domain Eukaryota; kingdom Metazoa; phylum Chordata; class Actinopteri; order Cyprinodontiformes; family Cyprinodontidae; genus Orestias; species Orestias chungarensis. The sequence goes on from JAVLVB010000374.1 coordinate 2,605,906, forward strand.
TTTAAACAAATGAAACGATAATACTCGACAATACTTTACGTTTACTTATTTTAGACTTAATTAAAGATTAATATGTTTAACTTGATAACCAAAATGTATATCTTTTAAATAATGTACGTCTAAAAAGACAAGCACAGTCATACAGAGATTTCATGACAACCTTTTCCGATGGTGCTGCTCTCAGTACGGGGAGGCTGGACGTAAAGGGTGAAGAACATGATGGAGCTGTGACACAGGTACGTAATGAAGTCCGTGTGTCGACGTGCTGCAATGGCTGCGTCCAGGAGGGAAGCCGCTCGCTCGGCCGTCGGGGCCTTCACACGGTTGAGGTTACGTAGCTAAAAAAAATAGAAATTTGACTTCTAGAAGAACAGCCATGATGCAGCATGTAGGAAGCAGAGATTTTGCCCATTAAACATGATTGTGTCGATTCAAATTAAACCCAGAAAAGCAAACATATCACATTATTGGCTCTCTGATCTGGTTTTGTTTTATGCAGACCTCCATCTTGGTAAAGACTATTAGGTGTTGATGTATGATGCATGTTGATGGAAAAAATAGCTTTTTTGTGCAGAGATGTAGTTTGTAGCACTGTTGTCTTGCAACACAAAGGTCCTGGGCTGAGTGCTGGCGTCTGGTAGTTGTGTATGGAGTTTGCATGCTTGCATCTCCCTTGTGCACGCACAGGTCTTCTCCCGGGACTCCAGCTTTCTCCCACAATCAAAAACATGACTGTTAATTGGTCTTTCTAACTTTTCTGTAGGTATGTTAATGTGCTGATGGTTATGCATTTCTGTTTGCCCTGTGATGGCTTCCTGTCCATAGTTTACCCCACCACTCCTCAGTGACCACTTGCGACAGACACCAGCCCCCCTGTGACCCTGCAAGGATGTGAAGGTATGGGTGTACATCTTTTGAATTGAATTAAAGACTCATTTCAAATATCTAATTGCAGGAGAGTTTTACCACTTTACCGCCTCTCTGCTCAGCCAATAATAACAAGAATGTTGGACATCAGACACCAGGCCATTGAGAAATGCGGGGACCATTGTCGTTTACGATTAAATTTGAAATTGTGTCTGAATGTTACGATTGAGACCATATAGAAAATGCAGATTAATCTAACATGCGCGGTTTTTGTGAGTAGAACATTCACAAGTACCCCAGCTGAGGTTTGCACCCTCGGACCTGCTTGCGTCTCACAGCAACAATGACCACCTAATATCCAATGCAGGGTTGTACTACTATGGAAAAAAAAATCCAACATCGTATTAATCATTTATTTAATTGTAAATGCAAGTTCTGCTTAGAAAAACTAGTAGCTAAGAACAGCATCGATCTGATGTGAATTTGGCCCACGGGCAAATAAACTGAATTGACATTATTGGCTTGTTAATAAATCTTAATGGGATGGGTCTGCTTTGTGTGTCATGTAAACACTCCAGCATGATAACGCGTCGTCTCTAAAGCAGTTACAGGAGCCGTAAAATTGCACTCTGTTGGATTTTAATTCTTTAAATGGAGTCTGTGATGCCGAGCCAAAAAGGATGCCATTACATTAGGAGATAGTAATGCCGTCGCACCTCTCTAGTGACTAGATTTAACCTTGTTTACTAAGACTGATTAAATTGTAAACAGTAATTTGCATAATCATGTTTGCTCTAAAGAATTATATGTTTATTTCATTTTATTTCCCCACTAAAACTTACTTTCCCCTCCCAAATCCCAAATCTTCCTTATACCTGTATTCCATTAACTTGGTCCTCTGTGACTTTAATGTGAGCCTTCGGGCTGCCCTGTACGCTTCCCGGCGAGGGGACCACCTCCCCCAGCAGATCCCTCAAGGTGTCCTCTTCGCCGCAGCACAGCTCTATGGCGGACACTGAGACTGCCAGTTCGGTCCAAGTCCTTTCCCTGCGTCGCTCGATGGCGCTGTACAGCCAGGAGATGGCACAGGGAATCAGCCCGAGCTTCTGGAGGTTGTCGCCGCTTCCCACCATGCTGGACCAGGATGCTGAGGAAAACAGGCGAGTAGGCAGACTAATATTGGCAAGCATCATCACCAAAATCTAAAAAATGTTGTTTGGTATTATAATTTTCTCATCTTTACTCCTGCTAATGCAAATAATTTCACTCAATGTTCTTTTTCTAAATGTTAATTATTTAACATAAACAAATAAAAAACATGAGACAGTTACAATTTAAAGTACCTATTCAACAGATTTAATAATCAATGCACTTGATTATATGTGGTAGATTTCAAATTAATGCGAGATGTCAAGGTGTGTCACGCCTTTAAGCAAATTAGCTTCTTTCAAAGAACTCCTACTCTTATTGGTGGCTTCATACTTAGATCAGTGAAGTGTAAGTCACAGTGTTCTGCTGCATCTGTACTAGGTACATCATTGTCTTGGATATTTATTTTTTACTTCAAAGGATCAACTGATCAACTCTGTATTTGGTTTCAGTCCTCTATAGAGACCCTTAATTAGTCAAATTAACCAGACGACAATAATTGCCAAAGGTTTACCTTTCATGTAACAAGCATCCTGAGGTGAGTGAAAGTGAGATAAAGTGATGTTATCATTGAGTTTCTGTTGACAGGTTCCATGGCTGATTATGTAAAAGGGATATGGACCAAACACGATGTGTAAGAGCTTCAGCATCTTGTGTTGTGGAAGAATATGGGGTTTGAAGCAGGACATTAATAAGAAGCACACAAGTAATTTAACTTCCACATGTAAAATAAAAACATAAAATAAGGATGGCTTGTAGCTGTAGAGCAGATACTAAATTAAGAAAAGCTGTTTTCCTCAAATAGCTGTATCTGATTGGACTCCCTGACATTGTTTCTGTCTGATAACGATGATAAAACGACACAAACATCACAAAATGTTAAAAGATGAACCCAAAAAAATACGTTTTTTACGGTCAGTTACATAAGGTATGAAGGTAAACGATAAAGGTTAAAAAAATTTACATTTTAAAAAAACAGCTTTTCTCTTTCACTAATGTTATCTTTGTCAATGTATTTATTTTTTTGATCATAAAAATATTTATTCATGCCACACAAAAAAAAAAAAAGAATATAGAAAACCAATCTTGGCCAGATACCTTTTAACAACAGTCTGTTTGTCAGACAGAGTCCAGGACCTCCAACAAAACAGCTAGAGTGGTCCCATGTTGTTGTTTTTTTATCCCATGTGCACTTTTGCCCTGCATTTGTTGTGAGATATGCGTCTGCTTTCCCTTCTCTTGTCTTAACCAAACTCTAATTGAATGAGGATAAGAGAATTGGTTTAGTCCTATTAAAGGCAGGGCTGCCCGCCGTTATTCTGGGGGAATGGTATTCTGCTCAGGAGATTGATATGTGGCTGATATGTGGCCCGCTGGCTGCGGGCCACATGCACTCTGTATCGGCCAACTAATTGAATCAGATTTACGGAAAGTGGCGTCATGTGAAAAAGCAGCTACAAGGAGACCCTGTCCTTACCGCGCATGTATATGCGCGTGCGTATCCTGGAGTGCGCGTGTTGCAGAAAAATCTATCAAAACCTTGCACCAGTGCTAAGTGCAGACCTCCATCTTAGTAATAGAAATATATTACGGGGAGTAGCATTCAAAAAAATATCATTGTCAGGTTGATAACAAGCCTTTTTTTTTATTTTATTTAAATATTATTGCTAATATAATGTTAGTTGAAATAGAAGCTGACCTAAACATAGCCAAAGAAAGAGAGAAATGTAGATTGGAAGATACGGGGAGAAAGCTAAGGATAAAAGGACATAGAGAGGACACAGAGACAATGGAGACATTGAGTTAAGGTCATCAGGAAAGATAGAATGATATCAAGAGTGGTGCAGAATAGTGGAAGGAGGAGGGGTTCAGAGGGGGTTTAACATTTAAAAGTGTCCCACTCCCATCTTAGCAACTGAACCTGTGGCCTTTGGCAGCGACAGACGACTCACCCACATCAGCGCATCCCAAGCCCAAAACACATCCGTCGCTGCCGCTGAGCACGCATCGGATGACGTCAGCCAAGACGCCTGCGGACACTTCAGCCTGGGCAAACGGAACAAAGGACACGGTGACTGAACTGCACAATAAAGCATTTGCACAACGCGCAGCCGAAAAACAAAAAGCAAGAGGAGATTTCAAACAGGTTTTCCCTCGAGCTTAGATCTATGTAAGCCGAGCCGTACAGTCCTACCAGGGCGGCGGTATCAGTTTTCTGGTCATTAGACATACAGGGGGAGACCACAGTGGTGTGTATAATAACATACAGAGGGATAAATTATGCCCTGAATGCCCTTTTCACCAGATCCAATGCTACAAAGAACCAATTTTCCTAGAATTGCTTCGCTCAAAATGGCAGCAGGTTGTAGCAGCTCTTGTAGCTCTGTTATGATTTGTTTTTCCTAATAAAACTGTAATTTTTTTAGTGTCTAACGTTATTAGCATTTTCTGGGACAAATATTCTCTCCAGTTTTAGAAGCTGTGAAGCTGAAAGGATTTTTGATGATAACTTATTCTTTTTCTTTCCACAAATCACCCCAATGACAAATAAAAATAAACACTGTGGACCATAGCAGGAGAAAACAGGACAGAGAGACAAGGAGGACGTTTAAACCTCTCTTCCATCCATCAATCATCAATAAGAATGCCATATGACAATTTCGATGCTTTGGACCCGCTGAAGATTGAGCTTCGTCAGAGGCTTCTTCACATCTGCAGTAATACAGACTGCTACAGGAGATAATCCCAGCAGCCTCAGCTTCTACAACAAATCTCTGAAAAATTTTGACAATTTTAGTTGATTTAAGGTTTCTTTGGGATCATTAAAGCATTTTTTTATGTGAATTGAACCGAACCTTAAAATTGAATTAGACTGACCTGAATCCAAAAAGAATCAATTGAAAACAGGAGTGTCTAATGATCAGGATAAAGAACCAAACCTGTCCTGAATCCTGAGAATATGCTGCGTCAAAGTTGAAGGTCTTCAGTGGACTTTTTCTCTCCCTGCCTAGAGTCATTGTGCTGTAGGACAGGCTTTTGGTGGATGGATCCATTATGGTGACTCTCTTCCTCAGCGGGTCAATCCGAAGAACAGGTGGCTGGCTGTGGCTCTCTGACAGCAACCGGCTCACCCTCAGCACGACTTTGACCTGAGCACAGAAGGAAATGAGACAAAAAGTCATGCTGATATCTGCTGTATTCACTCTATTGTAGGATAAATACATAAAAATAAAAAAATCTGTTGAACTTTAGAAAGCTGAGAACCTTGCTCCAGAAAATCAACAATTTTCCCAAATGACAAGTTCTAGTCGTACAACATGGGGAACACACAGGGGCATTCATTTACTGTGCAGATTTTCTCTATTCCACTTTAAATAAGTGTCAACAAAATTTGCTCCATCAAAGCCAGATACAGTAAACACGGGCCACCGTCCTGCATGGTTTAGGTGTTTCCCTTCTGCTCCATACCTGACCTGAATAAGTGGCTGATTAACAGGGATTTACTCAACTTGATAACACAAAGGAGCTAATGCCATCTTTCTTGTTTCATCTGCAAGGAACTCATCATTTAAAAGATGGGAACCATTGTGCTGTTTCCTATTTCTTTTCTTTTATGCCTCTATTGCATTGTTCTGTTTGTGGTTTTTATAATCACGTTAATCAGCATCTACAACCAATCTTTGAAGAAACTTGCATGTATGAGCTACAACAATGTTTCTTTATTGAATATAGATGTCTATTACGTCTGGTTGGAACAACCCTCGTGGATCAGCAACAAAAACAACTTAAACGTGTACATTTCCTCTGCTGCTTTCATTCATTACCAACATTAAAACTAAAACATACTTTATCACAAAAACCACAAAAGAAAACTGATGTAAATTTGTTTAGCATATCATTCAGTTTCTGGATTAATAAATCAAAATGTATTAATTCACAACCTGGTCAGATTTTTTATAGCAGCAACGTATTAGGGAATTGTTCAGGTGGAAACATTTTTATCATGCAGTAAAACTCAACCAGCAGTTGAGTTTTAGAACAGTAGAGTTTAAAAAATGTACATTAAATAGGGTTAACCACTAGTGATGCCTGGAGCTTGCAGTTTTGTTTTTGTTTTTTTTACAAGGACTTTGTGTTTCCTTAAACTGGCATCTTGTGCATTTAAAACTACAAAATAATCTGAAAAACAGTTTGTTTAAATCTATTCCTATCCATCATTGAATGTCTGAGATGCTATTTTCTGCTCTGAAGGACAGGAAAAAACTTGAGGGAACAAAGCGTAGGTGTCAAACAGGATTAGTATTGAGTACTGGGGAGGAAAGAGGTACTTCAGTGCTTTGAGTCATTGTAATTGATATAATTTCACTGGACTTTTCTTTCACTACCAGAAAATGATTAACAATCTGTATGAATTATTCATGAGTTCACTGAAGCATTTAAATAAATGTTTGAAACAAGAGCAGATTAATTTAAATGGTTATCTTTTGTTATATTACAACTACACGTTTGGATGCATTTGTATTAGATTGTATTTAATAGACCACCACAGAGTACTGGGAAGTACTGGAAATTATTACCTCATAAAACTTTATTACAAATAAAAGGAGTGCATTACTCTGACACCTCAACCTACCTTCAGAAGCAGCTTAATTTGTAGATGGCACCTAACTGTACTTTTTTGACTAGATGCAATACTTTATTAAGTTATTAAATTGAAGAAGCAACCTTGAAAAATACTTAAATGGTAGATTTACGCTTAGGGGATGCTTTGCTTTATCTGGGAGACAGAGGGACTGGTAAGAATTTGAGCTGATGTTAAACACTTTAGGCTTTTTCTAAAAGGAGAATTTAACCTAATATACAATTCTGATGCAACTAAATCTTGTTTTTCCGCAGATAGATGGATTGAGAAGTAACACAGCATACCTGTACAGTTCTGAATGTGATCCGCTCGCTAAAAAAGTTAGCTCAAGCCATGCAGCAATGTGAGCAGAGATAGTAAGAGTCAATTATCCGTTCCAGACTCTTTTGTTTATCTTCTCCATTAGCATTTTTCCCTGCCCTAGTTTTGCTTTCATTTCCTTTTTCCATCCCTCCCATTACTACAGCATGCAACAGAAAATGAGCTGATCATTCTCAGTCCGTAATGTAGCTCTGCAAGACCGAAAGTAAGCATACACATCATGACACCCAGACGAATATAGTTATCTTGATATTGCACAGAACCGCATTACACCACCATGAGATCATCCCTTACTGGCCGAACTCGAAAACCTGACAGCCATGTTCCTGCAACATGATGAGTTATTAGTATTGATAAAGGATTTCTCCAGCTTCTCGCCTCATTCATTAGAAACCTTAAGCAAGAACCGGGTCCCTAAATGTGTTAAACATGCGTTAGACTCTATTTATAAGAGGTGAATAATTTAAGACAACATTTAACAAGCAGAGAACGCCCTCGACGGCTCTCAGCGCAGACAGTGGCTTCATAAAGCTGGGTAGCGGTGGGGCAAGGTGGGGCTGCCAATGGGATCTGTCTGAGTCCTCCTCTGTAACTCTACACTGAACCCAAGAGTCCATCTCTGAGACAAAGGGAGGACAGGCAGCCATATTGATCTCCTCGATTTCTCTCCCAGAGGAGGTGAGGAGAAAGGCGGGGATGAACAGGATGGAGACATTAGCACCACATTAGCGCTGAATCGGAAAGGCCGAGTGATATAGGATCTCTGCTAAATTGACTGAGATCTCCTTAAGCTGCAACACAGGTGGTGGGAAGACACTTCCAAGCTGGGAAAGGAGAAGGAAGTGTTCAAGCAACTCTACAAAATCTAAACAGAATTATTCTACATATGATACAAATAACCAGTGGGGGTTTTACTAAACTAAACGTCATTGACGGTGAATCATTAGAGTGCTAATGTTGGCAACAAAATGTTATGCAGGTTACATTTAGTGTTTCACTGACTCGTGGAAGCAAGTAAAAAAAAATTTTTTATTTCTGGTATTGTAAAGCAAGCAAGCTTCACCACAGAACCCTGAATCGGCAACCAAATGTATCAGAATTTGAAGTGAACCTTGCCAACATCGGCCGAGTCTTTGCTTCGAGCGGCAGCTTGGAGCAAGCAGGGGGGGGGCGGCGGGGGGGTTTTCTGGATGATCTCCCTGAAGCAGGTGTAGTGGTTGGAGGGAGCTGGATCACAAGCCTGGCCCTTTTTCCTCAATGTCAAGTTGATCTTCTCCGCCGCCCTGCAGAGACGGAAAGAGGAGGCGTCACTGTTGGAGGTTGAGGAGGTACTGCAGACTGATACAACATTATAAAAACAAAGCCAATACTCTGAGAAGTCCTGGAACTGAAATGTATCAGAGAAAAAAAAACATTAAAATAAACCTTCCCAAGACTTAATTGTTAAGGTCAGTCCGATTTTCTTCAGATTATCACAATGCTGTGGAAGAATTTTGGACCCGCATCTTAATAACATGGCTTTGTTGCTTGAAATTCTCAGTTAGGGGAGTTTTTACTGTCATGGACTGAAATTTGATTGCAAAATACAGATTTAGTGAATGGAAGTGTCTCCGTTTTGAAGCATCACCCAAGTCCAACTATCTCCAATTTAGTTTCATTTGCCAAGACGTCAATATTCCAAAAGACTGAAAGTTCAATGAAACACAATCCTGGAAATTTAAACTCATGCTACATTATTCTTCTTTAAGGAAGAGCATTCTTTTGAAAATCCTTCTACGAATGCCAGACTTCTTCAGTCTCTTTCTATGTATCTTTTGCTGAACTTTACTATTTCCAAGCTAACCGTAGCTGTGTAGTATGAAATAGACCTGTGTTTGTTAGTTTGTTGGTTCTCTGAGCACGGGGAAAAGTAAAGCATGACAGTAGCCAGTATTCCCAAGATACCCTTCCATTGGGATCCAGTGGATTCTCAAGGTTCTCTGGGGTTAGGGACTACAGCTAAAAAAAAAATCCACATCACTTGAGACTTGGGTACATGTTATTGGCTCCTTTACAAACGCCAGCCAGTAGCATAGCAGCAGGTATTACACCTAGGAGTTTCAGCTACCAAAGCTGCATTTTTTATGTTTTATTTTTTTCTGGTTTTAGACATGATCTAAGAAAAGATCCCAGAACAAGCTAATTTTAAGCCAATTATATAAGGTTACGTTCCATATTGGGGCCTAATGTAAAAGATGAATGTGAGCACAGTTTTCGCACTCACATTTTCTCCACATTTAAGTCAAATATTTGATATATATTTAAATTTTAAGTCTAAATGTTAAATCTAAATGTAAATGTTATATGTAGGATGTTTAGATTTAACATATAGATTTAGATTTCTCTCGACTTGAGAACAATCTTTCTCTGTAAAATTACAAACTTCAGATAAGTCGGAAAGGAAATTATAACCCTTTCCAGATTGGTGCACAGCCATGAATGTTTCAGTGATTTCATTGCTCCATCATAGAAAACTTGAACACCTCATCTGATTTACTTTAATTGTGACACTCCCATCATGCAAATAAACAATCAGTGTAACCTGAAGTAAGAGGTTAGATTCATTAAACTTCTAAAAATAAATTGCTTAGTCAGCCACTTGACCTGGATAGAATCAGGTTGGCATCTGGTGACAATGTAAAGAACCTTGCTGTTATATTTGATCAGGAAATGTCTTTCAAGTCTCATATAAAACAGGTCTGTAAGATTTCCTTCTTTCAATTTAGGTATATAGCAAAAATAAGAAATATTCTCTCTAGGACAGATGCTGAAAAGCTAGTCCAAGCATTTGTTACTTCAAGGCTGGACTATTGTAACTCTTTATTAGCAGGAAGTTCACAAAAAGCAATTAAACGTCTACAGTTGGTCCAAAATGCTGCAGCAAGAGTTCTGATGAAGCTTAAAAAGAGAGATCATATCTCCCCAATTTTAGCTTCCCTTCATTGGCTCCCTGTCAAACTTAGAATAGATTTTAAGATTCTTCTTTTGACATATAAAGCCCTCTTTAATAAAGCTCCATCGTATATCAGAGATCTGATTACTCTTTATGTTCCTAACAAAGCACTTCGCTCTCAGACTGCAGGTTTACTGGTGGTTCCTAAAATCTCTAAAAGCACAATAGGAGGCAGATCTTTCAGTTATCAGGCTCCTCTCCTGTGAAACCAGCTTCCAGCTTTAGTCCGTGAGGCAGACACCCTGTCTAGTTTCAAATCTAGGCTTAAAACCTTCCTGTTTGATAAAGTTTATAGTTAGGAAGAAGTAGAAAAGACAGCCTAATCCGGTTGGGGAGGAACTCAGTCTTGACAGACGGTTCTCCTTTGCTCTACCTTCTTCATGTCTCACTCTATAGGGTTAAGTTATTTAAGTTTTTCTATAGTTATGCTGCTATGGGCTTAGACTGCTGGAGGACAATCTGACCACTTCTCTCTCTGCTACTTTCTTCCTTTGTCCAATTTACTTAGTTACCGTTATTTCAACCTTGTTAACCTTTTGTTTTCTCTTAGTGTTCTTCTCTCCATAGTAACCACACCTGGGCTGGCGTTCTGTTATCTGAGACAGCTTCTTGGATGAGAACTTGGGCTGAGATGCTTCCAGTGACACTCTGCAACTGCTGCTATAAACTCTATTATTTCAGTATCCTGTGCTTCTAATTTAGCTTTCTGTCTTTTCAAACCCCCAGTCGGTTGTGGCAGATGGTTGCTTGTACTGAGCCTGGTTTTGCTGGAGGTTTCTTCCTGTTAAAGGGGAGTTTTTCCTCTCCACTGTCGCTACATGCATGCTCAGTATGAGGGATTGCTGTAAAGTCAACGACAACACAAGCCATTGTTTTGGTCTGCTGATTCCAGAGGAGTGAATGCTGCAAGTCAATGACTCAATGCAATCTGCTGGGGTTCCTTAGATTGGAAACTTTTTCAAATTGATTTGTTATAATGTATCTTTGATTTTAATTGATTTTCTGTGAAGTGCCTTGAGACAACACCTGTTGTAAATTGGCGTTATATAAATAAACTGATTCTTGATTCTTGATTCAATCAATCATCTATTAAAGATCACATAATTAAAACTCTTCAACTTTACTGGTTAATGGTAATTTAAAAAACAGCAAAACCAAAAGAGAAACACCGGTCTTTTAGATGCTTTAGTTGTTTCTTTATTAAAAATTGTATCATGTTATCTTAATCCTTTAAAACATAAAGAAAACATAGTTACACTTTCTTCACTTAAAAAATACCAATCAGTTAAATATATTAAAAATAAAATTAGCTTATTCCTACTTAAATTGTAGAGGAAATGATAAATAAGAAATAAACACAAACTATTAAAGCTAAGTTGTTTAATTTGGGCTTTGAAATGCAGAAACACCTCATAGATCTGAAATGCCACTTTTATGATAATAACTTTTATTGAAACCTAACTCACCTGGCAAAAAGAGACATAGCAGCTGTGTTGGCAATGGTCACCACTCTGGAGATATGAGGGATCTTGGACGTTGTCTGAACAGTTCCAGCATCACCACTGGTCAGTTTGCCAGCATCTGCCCTCTGCTGTTAGGAGAAAGCTCATCAGTCAATTTATAAATATCCAAATGTGCAGTTTTTCTCCAAAATCCAATAGAAAGAGGGATAGTTGCATCAAGGGAATCACTCAGGTGCTACTTGGTAAATAGGTTGCCTAAGGCTGAGAGCACATGCAGTAAACAAATACCATATTTCTCCCATTTTGTATTGAGGCAGCTATATTTGGAATCTGAGGAATATGATGAGTTGGATCTGTTTTTTCTGAGTAAGAAACATGACTCAGAGCTGAAAAGGTGCTGTAATAACAATACAGTCTCTGATGTGCAACAATTCACACATACAAGGCGTTACATGTCATTCAGCAGGAGCTCCAATTTGAGACCCAAACACAAGTTTCTAATAGCAGCATGAACGCGTAACATGACCCAGTCAGCTCTATGTGAAATACACTTGAAGCCACCAACTATAAAAACTTAGGCTAAAACTGAAATCATTATTATGGGATTTTACCTCTTATCTAAGATTTACAATGAAAATGATCTAACCTCGCTGTTAGTAGTTGCGGACCAAATAAACATATTTAATATTCATCCAAAAATCCTAATTAGATGTAACGACAAATAAATTCAATAAAACATATTTGTTAGATTTATTAGTTTTATATGGTTGTATCTAAAAATCTATCTGTTAGGTTATTTTAAACAAATGTTCATTTGTAAATAAAGCTAGTTTAAATGTGTTTTATAAAAGCAACCACGTCCTATACAGTGGACCCCTGGTTATTGACGGAGCCACATCGAATACCAGCGTTCTGAAAATCCACAAACTTGGAAGGCCCACTAAAAACTCCTCTAACTCCCTATTTTGATATCAGGTATACCTTAATATGTATTAATATGCACTTTGGAAATTGTCTTTGTGTTGATGCAAAAGCATCAACTCAGGTCTTGGGGGTAAAGCCAATCAGCACAAAGGAAAATAAACGGCGTTCCATGATTGGCTAGCTTTGCAAATGCCAGCCAATAGCAAGTCAAGTAGTATTCCACCTCGGTACGTATTTCAGTTTCCAAACTGTTAGGAAAAACTTGGAAAAAAGGAATTATTTTGAGGTATATTTCACAAAAAAATCTAATTTTGAAAGGACTTGATGACAATCCAGTTTCTAAAATATTTTCTGTGGCGAGTACGGTCTCCAGTCAGTATTTATAGTGATTCTTATCACAAATGTTAGTGAGACCCATGCGTTGCTGCACTAGTCTGGCGAACTTATTTAAATCCAATTTAACTACATTCCCCCTTTAATGGTTCACAGCACAAGTTCAAATGTAAATATAGATGTGATTCATTGAACGGCCACTGTGAGGCCGTACTTGACGGATCTCGTTTGCATCTCATGCTGTTATAGAGGCAGCATAACCGCATGAGCTCGTTTTTCTGTGAGTAACAGCCAACTATTATGCGCCAATTAGTGCCAGTAGAGATGTGCTGTACAGTGGTTTGGAATAACATGGGGCGTATGGAGACCCAAGGTAAATGGATCACTTATTAATACTTCCCTACTCCTCTCCGGCTTTTCTTCATGACTCATAGAGTCTTTCATAAGCTTTTGTATCTTTACTTCCTCTAAGCTTCCTCTTAAGCATTCTCAATTTTTTTCTCTCTTGTTGTGCTTTAATCTACAAATTTGCTTGTAATGCAATAATGTATCCCATTGGACAACCCCCCCAACCCACTTCCCCCAGCCCCCAATACCCCCCAACCCACCCCACCATTGTTGTTTGTATTATTTTTCCTAGGTTGGTTGACTCAGTACACTACAAGGTGTAGACATTTATCAGATCATACATGGTTTCTCAATTTATAAGTTAACATAAATTTGTACTGACAGGTTGTAACGCACTTGTTGGCTCTTGTGCACAGGAAATCATCTCCTTAGCCAGACTAGGACATTTGGCCATCATTCAGTGTTGCCCATGACCTATTTGTGTAAACACTGCCAAAGGAATGTGGCCATCTGCCACCTCTGATGTGGTCTGAAGAAACAAATCCTAGAGTCTCCCTAATTTGTTCCTAATCCTAAACACACACGCAATAGTGTTATGTCAGTTTTCTTACTACATATGTAGATATGTTTAAGTAACGTCAATTTGTAAAATTTGACTTACAAATAAAATCCTTTAGGTAGTGATTTGACCTGAAGGAATAGTCCGGACTTGAAGCAGGTGGGTGCAAGAGCCGATTAAAAATTGGTTTGCAAATGAGTGAATTTTGTGTTTGTAAGTTCAGCATGGGTAACAGAGGACCTTGCAAGTGGTATTGTATCATTGCCAGAGCATCCCACGATCATCCGTCAAAGCAGTGAGCGACGTTCCCCAGACAAACAGGACCCGCACTTGATGAAGTTTGATTGCGGTTTGTGAGCAGGCCCGATGGTTCTATACTCAACGTGTCTAAAGTTCAGATAAACCAGTGTTCAAAGCAGATGTTGGGAAGGTTTCAGTTGCACGAAACAGACCACACATAGTAAGGATATATATTTGTTTTTTTATTTAAGCATGCATTACAGAACACAACCTGCAATACAGACACAGATCTTGGACTGTTTAAAATACCCAAATGGTGCATCAGCTCTGGCCATGAGTAAAGAGACGCCAAACATAAGGAAATTCTTCATCAGAAGATCGACGAACTCCTTGATACGGTCTTTAAACAGACAATATCCAACCACACCGAGAAATGGAACGTCTGTCCTATCCTGGTCAAGCAGGTTCTCTCAAAAATATCGGATGAACTGGTACAACTCAGAATCAGAACCTTTACCAATCTGGACGGTCAGCTACGGCACATAAGGGCCTCTGACTCTGAGGAAGATAGGGCTTAGGCCAATACGTAAACCCTGAAACCTAACAAAACGGATGCCTAAAACAGAATCATGTTTGCTTTAGAAAAATCTAGTAAGAAACAAATGTTTGTATGCCTATTTTACGCTGTAAGATCTCTGTCAAAACGGTTTGTGAACAACTCTAACATTTGTATTCGTATTTATATGTGAATAAAGTTCTTGTACCCAAAATTCTGCAGAAATATTTGTGAGTCTGAGAGTTCGAATCTGAAAGTTGTGATTGCAAAGTCTTATGAATACAACTCAAATTTCTACGACTACAAACTCTTCTTTTCTCTGTGGACATGACACTTTGTGGGTATGAGTAAAAAAAATTTTTTTACAATGTCGTCACGGGGCGAAGTGATCGATCTACGATCTCATCAAACAGACAAACACAGCCCGCTCAAAATTTAAAGATGGCGGAAGACCGTGGACTGTGACAACAGATGAAATCCCCAAAATGTATTGCAAAGAAATTATTTTTGTTCCCACTGTTTCTTCCATTCAAGAATCCAGGGATTGGTTTTGGGAAAATGTTGTTAACGGTAGTAAAGCAGATAAATCTCCCCTCTCACTCATCTTGTCCTTTTAACTATACCAGCTCCTATAAATGGGGGATGGACGGAGAGAGGCAGCTTCCATCATATTAATGCATATTTCAGAAGCCACACTTTTAAATACGGCTGCCCTCTCTATTGATCCCAAGTGCTTTTTGACTGGCCGGCTTTTATGACGGGTAAATCATGACCATATTCCATTCCATTAGTAAAAGGACTTTTAAAGAACGTGCTTAGCCATGGGATCAAAATAGGCTCTGATTGGGCACTATGAATCTCTGCATTGCTGACATGTGCACTCGTAAAGGCTGCATTGTCCATATAGCTCATTAAAAATGGGCGGGGTTGACGCTAGCAAATGTGTGATGTAGGGTGTAGAGCGTGGAGAAGGCTTTTAAGGGTACCTGATGGTGAGAATTCATGGTGCCACCATCTGGATTGGACGCTGATTTAGAGGCCACCAGCTGCTGCTGCTCCTCCACCCAGCGGTCCATATCAGGGTTGGGAAGCTTGGGCCCCCGTCGTCTGAGAGTTTGGGGGGTCCTCTGGGGCGTCCTGGTGCTTTGCGGGCTGTTTGTTTGACTGTAAGTTGGATGTACAGATTCCCTGGAGGTCCTTTCTTCATGCTTTGTCCCACTTTGTACCAGCAGTGTGCCAGTGCTGAGGCTAGATGCAAAAGGAGGCTTAGAAAATGACAGTCCACGACTGAGAGCCAGGAGGATGGCCTCCTGCTTGAGCTGCTTCAGGTTAGAACCACAGGCTCCGCACTGGCCAAGCTCCCCCTCCCTGGACTCCATGCTGGAATGACCGTGGACACAAAGGTTTTTGTGCAGAAAAGCTGACAGGTCGCTTGATTCCTGCAGACCAAAGGGAAACAGATTTCTTTTAGATTGACGAGTTGAAGAAGAACCTTAACTTTCGCTGTGGCTTTGCAAAAACAAAATAATATGCCAAGGTTACAAAATCTAAATTCAGTAAACAGAAATCGCTTTATGTGGGATACAAAATATCTTTAATATATTATAGGAATGTCGAGCCCTGCTTTTGATGTGGAGAAATGCAAATCTCTGGTTAATCCCGTTAATGCCCTCTTTCCAAAACTAAATTGATTCAAATATACACAAGAGACACAGAAAAGCAACTGTAATCCAGAGTGGAAACGTGAAGGAACTAATATCTGTTACACAAGCTTGTTATCGCTGTTCCATAACTTCCTGACCTTTATTCAGAATATATTTATAAAACAAATCAAGCAAAAAAACAACTGTAGGTTATTAACAACATCCCAGCTGATGGCAAAATTTGAAACCCCTGCTGTTAATCATTTCTGTAACACCTTTTATCCAACAATAAATCATATTTCCTATATAATTTGATGCAGAGAGAGAGATCTCAATGGGTCTTTTTTTAGATTTCTGTCTGGGAACCATTTCCGTGTTAATATCGGCCTAATTTTCAATGTTCTGCTAAAAGATCCAACAACAACCTATTATCAGTTCAGTAGTATTTTTCCACCATTTATTTTAAAACATCTTCTGGTATTTGCATGAGGCCATTTGGAAAAGAAACGCTTATGAGATCCCAGAATCACCATCATATTTAACATTGGGAATGAAGAGATTTTCTAAAATGCACTTTTGTTTCACACTGAAACAGGAATAGTTATATGACAATAGGTTGATCCAACCAAAACAACTAGCTCCAGTTAAAGTCCTATAGAGCTGAAAAAACTCCCTGTTTATGTTTGGAATGGTAGGGCAGACAAGGTTGGCACTTAGATGGCTGCTGTGGAGATCCGGAGAACCCAAGATGCCACTATTTCCTGCCGGTCTCCAACAGCCTCTTATCTTGGAATTCTTAGTGTCAGATTAGCATGACACATTACTGGTTCAAGTGCTGATCAAACAGAAATGTATCGACTGAAAATTTTTGTTTAAAACTGTCGGAAAAAAAAAAACAGCAATGTTGAGTTCTGTCAAATAAAGAAGATTTTTTAATGTGCACCAAATAAAATAAAGATGTATTTTGAGTTTCTTTAAAAGTTTTCCAGCATACATATCCAGTTTTACAATGTTTTACCACAAGAATAAAAACAAACACAAGCTTTGGCAACAGCCTAATTTATTAAACCCCTGTGACCTTTTCCGTATCTGGTAAGAAAACAGCACGATAAGTGGGAGGCACTGATGAAACCGTATTATATATATCAATATATATATATATATATATATATATATATATATATATATATATATATATATATATATATATATATATATATATATATATAAAACGATTTTTAAAAGAAATTAAACAAGGTAGGAAAATTGTTAAACCACAGTCTGGACTACTCTATGTTTAAAAAAAGGGATTTAATCAGTATCGATGATAATTAGAGTGATCTAAAACACAGGAGAGATGAACTGTGCTTCTATTTGTTTTTGTGAGTGAGATGAGCAGTCAATCTGTATCAGCGTTTATACAACTAACTGCATTTAGTTTGACTAACGCATCCCATACAAATAGAATATATAGACATATATTTGTTTAATTTAAAAACAAAAAACACAGTGAGGAGTGACCAAATAGTACAGCACACTTATCGTGTTGAAAAACCACCAAAAATTCCACGATCATTTCCCTTTTTTATTGCGACACATTTACATTTTGTCACATTAAAACTCCAAACTTCAGCGAATTTTTTTAAGAATTTCTTATAGTTTTGAAATTGTTATGAAAAGGGACACAAGTTGTTTTTTTTTATTTAAAAAATAAAGGACATTAAGCCCTGTGCAGAAGGCTTGAGGAAAAGTGGTTTAGATCGTAGGCTTACCCACATATTAGAATGGCCTAGTCAAAGTCCAGACCAAAATCAAGCAGAAAATCTTTAGGAAGAAGTCCGTTACGTGTTTTTTTGAACTCACAGATAATTCAGAGATAATTTCAGGGAATTTGTTTTACCACTTCCTGTTCAATACAGTTGTGCAACAACTCAAGTTTAGCCACGGCTCCAAACCACGTAAAAATGCCTCGCTCACGTTTTCTGTTTTGCAACAAACTAGCTTTGTTTCCATTAAAGTGTCGTGCAAATGTTAAAATGCTGCAAAAGAGAGAGAGACAAAAATGAAAATGCGAATTAGACATGTTTCCATCTAATGGCTTGGAGCAAATCAATCAGCCTTTCATTAGATGTTGATGATATCTGTGGCTGTAACAAACAGAAAGTAGTGGAATAAGTTGGCTACATCAGATCTTATGCTGCAAATGTTTTTCCTTTTACCCTTTAGTAAGTTTACTCCATTTCGCAGAAGCCAAAAAAAACAAAAAAAAACACTTAAGAGAGCGTATATACAAACCTGTAAATTCCCATTACATTGTGATGGGAACGCAGCTGGACTCACTTTGAGCTATTTTGCACAAGACCAGGGGGGTGAATACTTTTACGAACCACTGCAATAGACTTGCATCCAGTACATAAAAAAACAAAAGAAAGAAAAGATGACGATATCACAGAGCCGCAATGCTCTTGAGAAGTCACAATCTTGATCAATAAGGCTGAAAGAAGCTTACTCCAGCCATCCCTAAAAACATATCAGGACCATGAGCTATACTGCGCAAACCATCCCACTTAGGAGGACAAAAATAAATAGCCTGTCCTCCGTGGGGAGGGCCTGAAGATGACACAGAGATGTCGCCATGAAATATTCATGGCCATCTGAAAGCACTCACGCAGGAATGTGACGGGTTTTTACTTTGTGAGTACGGACGGGAGTGATGGATGGCGACCACGTCGAACGTCAGGAAGTGCATTCTGAAAGGCGGCAAGATGGAGGGACTGAGGCGGGCATTAAAGAACTAGTTAATAGCCTCCGAATGAGGAACAGAAAGTGTGTAAAAAGGGTCAACACCTTTTCACTTTAACTCACTTCCGCAACGAGGGATTGCTTTTAGTTTCCCCCGAATTAATGCATCATCAATGATGTTCTGTTTTTTTATACTAATGATTATTGATTTCAGAAGCAGAGAAGGCATATTTTTGTAGTTACTGTTAGTAATTAAAAAGCATACTAATAAAATGTATTTGAACTGAGCAGATTTTAGTCAATATTTGTCAGTAGGAAGTCTTCAGTTTTATTAGCTGAGATACATTTTTAATAATTAACTTTAAAAAATGGATTCCATAATAAAAGCTGATAGTTTTTAGGTAATTCTGAAGAAACATTTTGCTCCTTTGAGATTGATACATAAAACATTGAGGTGAACATTTGTTGGGTGTTTTCATTTAAAGTCAAAGTAGGATTATGTGAATCTAACAAACAGATGGTCTATAAATCAATTTAAAAGAGTTCATTTTCTAACAATATTCTTGAAGAACCATATTTATTTTGATGGACAAAAATTTAGTTCAATATAAAAAGAACATTTTAAAGTGCACTAAAATAAAGGATGTCTTTGGATGAACATTGAAATCAGTTAGATTTATCTTTTCATACCTTCAATTAATAAGTGGGATCTAATTTTATTAAAATGTCTGAATGAGGTGGACCACGTTCATTTAGTTTCTGAGATTTATTTTTGTTATTATGCATAGTGCAGTGATTTAAAATAAAACCATATGTGACTCATATCCGCATCGGAACAACAGCATCATAATTTGTCCTCATATTTAAAGCATAACCATCCTGATGGTTCACTCTCCTCCATCCCAGCATCAGGCACTGACCTTGCATGAGAAATGATGGTGGACAGCCAGACTCAGGGCTTGCTTCTTCAGAGCAACGAGAGCCGCGGAGCACTTCTGGCAGCACCCAACTTTCAGCTCGGACCTCCCAGAGCCGGGATGCGCGGCCGAGACAGAACCAGAACCAGAGCCGGACCACAGCGTCCCGCTCCCGAAGGACATCCTTATGCGTTCTCCCAGCGATCCTGGAAGGGACTTGTAGGATGGGAGCTCTCCGGCTCTCTGGTACATCCCCTTAAGCGTGTGGCCCCCGGAGCGCTGCGTCCTGCTGCTGCCAGGAGAAAAGTGAAGCCTGACAGCTGGGCTCTGAGAAACACATCACCATAAAGAGGATAAATGCTGACTATTGTGGAGGAAAATTAGATATCAATCGACGTGGGGAACTGTAACCACACCCTAATGTGTGTGTGTGTGTGTGTGTGTGG
>JAVLVB010000374.1:2628809-2674107 GCA_032876305.1 Orestias chungarensis
AACCATGACGGTTCGCCATAAATTAAAACTTTGGGTTTAAACAAATGCAAAAGATTTGACACGTCCATAATTTTAGCCTTTTTTTATTTCTGCTTAGTTACCACCTTATATTGTGTATTTTCCTTCCTTACTGGGTTATCTCACTAGTGGGCTCATTTATCTTTTCAGTTTTGTGAAATTAGAATAATATAACTAAAAGATTTAGTGATGCAAACATTAGTTTGACAAGTGTTTTTCTAGACTAAACCATAATCATCTATAATTCAGCAGAGTTTCTGTTCAGTGGTAAAAAGCTGAACTATTTCTCTCTTAAAAATGTTATATAAGAAGAGGGACAAACCTAATATGTATGCAAACGATCCTAATGTGGACAATAGGTTGTTTTTCAAACCACAGAAGTAACACATTTAACCAATTATGTGCTAGTTGTCATTGATTGAGCAGCTGTGTAATTTCTGCACCTGTTGGGAGGCTTTTAATCTTGAAAATCTCGATGTTGTTTTTTATTATTTGAACTGTATGATACATGCGAAATTTATAAATATTTTCTCTTAAAAGTGGTTTCCTCCTTGGTCCAGGTATCACCCAAAAGTCCTCAACCCGTCAGGGTATCTTACAGAGCATTTATACAACTTGGGCTTTCGAATCAAACAAGGCTGGGACTCTCTGGGGTTGCTAACCTCGAGCTGCGCTCTAGAAAAACGTTTACCTGTGTCGAACCGTGTCTGCGTGAATTAATCAAACTGATTAAGAAACTAGGTTATGTAATTAAAAATACCAGGGAGGTAAGGTTAATTCAGACCTAGGTAGGTTTCCTGCACGATTAATTGATCCCTGATAACTGTAGACCCTCTTAAAGGCTATAGAGCACCACGTGTTTTCACTCCCTGTATCGCAGGGTTACTCCAGCGTACCTTTTCAAGAACCTTTTGCTTTCCAGCCCCATTAAAACTTATTTTATTGTACATTTGGGCCAGTTTATGTTCTAAATACAACCTGGTCTTACGAACTGTTACAAGTCATGAAAATATCACTGTACTGTTTGAGTGTACCTTGTGAGGCGTTGCCTACTGATGCCTTGATAGTAATGATGATTATGGTGGACACAGTGTAACTAATGAACGGGCTTTGTGGGCCAAAAGCCCACTGCCAGTCCGACCTCTCTCTCTGTCTCAAAAAGGAGCACCTCATTCTATATCTTTGTTCTATTTTCAAAGGGGATGCGGACAAAGACACGAATGCTGATCAGAAGAATAAGAAGGGTGTTAAGAGACGCCGGGAGGAACATGGAAGGGGCTACTTTGAATTTATTGAAGAGAACAAATACAGCTGGTAAGGATGGGACAGAGCAAATATGGCCTTCGGCATCCCTGAAGCGCCATGCAAAGCTTTGTTGACTTGTATTGGCTTTAAGTGCCAATGCACTTCTCTAGCAAGAGGTAAAAATCCTCATTTTGAAATATTTGATCATATATTAAGTACACAAGTGTTTACACATGTATTTGAGGGTCATCCCTGACTAGCAACAAAGAGCCTTACTAGTCACTGTTTTCCAGTGCCCACTCACAGTGTGTCTTTTTTTGGACTGCATTCTGTAGCAGAAGTGCATCTATCTAACTTCTATGAATTTCCACATCTGTTCCTCATGCCACTTATTGTTTTTTGGAAAGCCTGATGTGTCCTTGAGGTAATAGCAGGCTCCTTTCATAGATCCCAGTAAAAGTAGCAGATCGGGGGTCAGTGTTGTGGGGTTTAGCTGCGAGTTAAGAGATGAGGTGTCCACAGCTATAGGGTAATTTCCCACGGAGCAGCTCGCTATTGGTCGTCCATCGTTTTTCCTCGCAGTAGTCTTATTTATTTTTTATTTGTTGGTTTCAGTTTTTTTTTTCTTCACTGACTGTATGATGCTCAAATGCTATTTCTGTAACATATCCTGTGTCAGTCCTCATGGTGTGACTGCCAGTGTGAATGCGTGCATTTGCTCCCCACCCCTCCACCCTCCTAGTAGGTGACACCATGCATGGCCTGTGTGTTTGGGTTTGTGTGAGTTTGTGTACATGCACCTTCTTCCTGGTCAGTGTTTTTGTTTTCATCGCACTGCCGACACACAGAAAGGATCAACGGGCGAAAAGAAGGGACACTCTGTGGTTTTGTTTATTTTTATTTATTTATTTTGTTAGTTTTTGTGGATGTGAAGATTTAGAGGGCGGGTTCCTGTAACGTCTTTAAGCTAGGTTTCTGGTTTCACATAGTCGTTCCCTCTTAATACAACCATGGAGGTTTTAGTTGTTTTTTTTATTCCTTGGCCAAAAAATTCAAACATAGGAGCTACAGCCACCAGGTTTAAATGTCAGCAGTCTCCACACAAACACAAGCTACTAGATGTAAACACTTCTGAGCTGTTCACGGTAAAGATCGCAACTTAAGATTTGCAGCGGCATCGTCTACATGTTCTGGTGAATGTTTCAACAAAATGTTGCATTTCTGTGGACAGAATAATTGATGGCCCTTCAAGTAAAAACCGTACTATTCTGAAGGACTTTTGTCTGGGGATGAAGAAGTTAATGGATGGAAATTGTGGCTTGTGCCTGTTAAGAACTACCTAAAATGACTTGATCCCATATCACCAGATTTTTATGATGCCATGCTTCCAATTAGGTTCTTCAGGTATTGGCAATTAAAACACTCCCAGAGCATTACAGTTCCTCCACTATACGCAGCAGTGGTCTCCGCATACCCATTGTATTGCTGTTTCCACTGATGTTTTAACAGTAGGCCCATCACTTTGTGTGGAGGTCATATACGTTGGAACCAGTGATTCAGACACGCTATGTGCAAAAAGCAAGCATGGCCCATCCCTCGCTCCACCTTGAACACAAGCACAGAAAGGAAAGGAGGCTGTCTGGAGTTAATCCATCAGCTGTAAGAAGTAGGGCTAGTTGCAGTGATATATATGTATGTATATGTATGCATGTATATATATGTATATATATATATATATATGTGTGTGTATTTTTTATTTTTTTGCCATGTATGCTTTCCAAGTTTTAGATTTGTCTGGATGCTGCAAGGTAAGTGCCTGCTAAGACCTGAAATACGGGCCACAGTCCAGAATGATTAAAGGCTCTCTCTCAGATTTGCATTCTTTCTTACCTCTTGTCTGGCTTTCGACTTTTTTCTGTTCCCACTACCCTTCAGCAAGTGGTCCTGAAATCATCATTAATTTATTTGCAGCTGCCCTCGAGTTTAAGCATCTAATTGACTTGCTGGTATCTTATTTTCCAACAGTGCCTCTTTTAAGTCTCCTGTGCCCCCCTTGGAGGAGGAAGATGAAGAGTGCGATGAAACTAAAGTCTGCCTGGATACCTGTAGGTTTCCTTATTTTACTCTAGTAATTGTGCCGCAACGTCCTCTATGTATGCATCAACTAAACTTGTTATAACACATTTATGGAGTCTAACTTCTCCTTTGTTTATTCTAGACAACTGTGACCTGCACTTTAAGGTGTCACGGGACCGTTACAGCGCGTCATCCCTCATTATGGAGAGCTTTGCTTATCTCTGGTCTGGAGGAAAGGGGACTTATGGTGTGAACTCTGGCAAAGCTTGTTTTGAGATGAAGGTGAAACACTTATTAGTTTGCCTGTTGCTGGGAAAGTAGCTTTACAGTGTTGCGGTGTACTCGTGCAAAAACCTAATCACATGTTCTGCTTTATGATTCCAGCTCACAGAGAAGATTTCAGTGAAGCACATTTCCAGCAAGAACCTAGAAATCCATGATGTGCAGGTCGGCTGGTCTTTGTCAACAGGCACACTGTTGCTGGGTCAGTCCTCATTTAAAGGCTCTGTTTATGTGAACACTGCCCTCTAGTGGTTTTTAA
Organism: Orestias chungarensis; assembly: GCA_032876305.1. Classification (NCBI taxonomy): domain Eukaryota; kingdom Metazoa; phylum Chordata; class Actinopteri; order Cyprinodontiformes; family Cyprinodontidae; genus Orestias; species Orestias chungarensis. Next base: position 2,632,690 of record JAVLVB010000374.1, read on the forward strand.
CCTACGTGTTTATTGCCCTTCACTTCTAAATGTTGAAAGCAATCCTTTGGTTTCATTTTCTCGTGTTTTAGGGGAAGAGGAGTTTTCCTACGGCTACTCTTGCAAAGGCAAGAAGACGACCAACTCTGTGACCGAAGACTTCGGAGAAACGTACGAGGAAAACGATGTCGTCTGCTGCCTCATTGTAAGTTTAGGGATAAACTAGTCGTAGAAAAAGAAAAAAGGGAAGAGCACACAGTGTGACAAGCTTAGCAAAACGATTACAGCTGACATTTTAAACCTTAAGACTTATTGTTACAGTTAAATCAGTTTGCTTTATTTAAAATGTGCTCTTATGGTGCATGTCTCATGCCTGTAATGTAAAATTTGACTGATTATAGCTGAGTATAAGTCTAAATTAGTACCTCATACAGAGGTGGCACAATCCAACTTTTTTGGAGTTTCAGGAAAAGAGGATATTTTGGTCAGATTTGTCTTTATTTCTTCAGCGTTCGCGGTTTGAGTTTCACGGCAGTGCAGTTGTGCTCAGCGAGGTAGTTTAACTGATTAGGGGAAAATTGGGATTTTGATTTTTCATTCAGAGCAGATGAAAAGGATTCATCCTCACTTCTTTTTATTTACATTTTATTCAACCTTTATTAGATAAAAATAAAACAAATCTTAGCCTAGATTTTTTTTTTTACCTAAAAGGCTTCTTGTTACACATGTGTCCCGCCCGTTTTTATCTTTGTAGGACTTTGAGGGCGAGGACGTTGTCCTGTCCTTCTCCAAGAACGGCGGCGAGCCGGCCGTTGCTTTCAGCGTCCGCAAGGACAGCCTGAACGGCCAGGCCCTGTTCCCGCACATCATCTGCCGTAACTGTGCTGTGGAGTTCAACTTTGGCCAGATGGAGACTCCGTACTTCCCCACACCAGAAGGCTACAACTTTCTACAGCAGATCCCTGTCAGCGAGCGCGTGCGGGGACTAAAGGGGCCCCAGACTAAAGCTGACTGCGAGGTCAGTAACACCACAAATCAGATTTCATTAGTTTTTGTTGTTGGTTTGAGTCTAACTGGTGTCTTCTTTTGCAGATCATCGTGATGGTCGGCTTGCCTGGTTCGGGGAAAACCACGTGGGTGAAGAACCAAGTCCAGCAGAACCCTGGGAAGTACTACATCCTGAGCAGCGACACGATCGTGGACAAGATGATGGTGAGCAGTCAGCAGCCAGAAATGGCTCCAGATCTGAGTTTGCTTTTATTTAACTCGCCGTTCGCCTTGTTGGGTTGCAGATCAACAGTCTGAAACGGCAGTCCAAGGATATCACCAAACTGAGCGCCATTTCCCAAAGAGCTCCACTTTTTTTGGGAAAATTTATTGAGATTGCTGCTCGCAAGAAGAGAAACTACATTTTGGATCATGTAAGTTGCCAAACATCAAATTTAACTGAAAAATTAAATCAGTTTCTAGCATTAATTTAAAAAATGTCCTGTTTCTAGACCAACTTGTCCGCACCTGGCCAGAAGAGGAAGATGTGTTTGTTTGCTGGCTTCCAGCGTAAGGCGGTGGTGGTCTTCCCTACAGACGAGGAATACAAGAAGAGAGTCCAGAAAAAGGTTGAGAGTGACGGAAAGGAAGTGCCCGAGCACGCTCTGCTCAAAATGAAGGGTACGTCTTCCTCAAATCCTCTCCGTTTTCAACAGAAACATCCGTTCTCCCGTTCATGATCGTGTCCTGATTTGTGACCTCCAGGTTTCTATGCCCTGCCCGAGGAGGGGGAGAGCTTCAGCGAGGTCACATACGCCGAGCTGCCGAAAGACGACGCCGCCAAGTTGCTGGAGCAGTACAAGGATGAAAGCAAGACGGCGCTGCCCGCAGAGAAGAAGCCCAACCAGGGCAGCACCACGCCCAAGCGAGGCGGGAGTGCCGGCGGACCCCGCGGCAGCGGCCGCGGGGGCAAGAATCAGTTCGGCCGCAGCGGACAGGGACAGAGGGGGGGCGCTCGCGGAGGCTTCCAGAACAGGGGCAACTTCAGAGGAGGTAGGATCAGCTGGAAGTGGTGAGACTGATGTCTTACCGAGGTTTTACAAGTTTGCCTCACGGCGGTGTGTCTCCACAGGTCCCGCCCCTCGCGGTGGCTTCAACCGTCCCCCCCGCGGCTTCCTGCCTCCGCCTGCCTTTAGGGGAGGCTTTCCTCGGCCCGTTAATTTCGGCAGGGGCGGCGGCGGCCCCATCCCTAGTTTGGGCGGCTCCCCGAGAGGCGGACCCATGAGGGGCGGCATGGGACCCCGAGGAGGACCCATGAACCGAGGGGGTCAGATGAACAGAGGAGGTCCAATGGGCCGCGGCGGTCAGATGAACAGAGGGGGAGGCGGCATGAACCGGAACGTAAACAGGGGACCTCCCGCCCACGTAGGTGTCGCCTTAATGCTTAAAACAGCAGAGGCCATGAGGAGGCTGTAACCGCATTTAACATGCTTACCCCTCCAGTTTCAGCCAAGAGGCGGCCGTGGCAACTTTGGCCAGAAAAACAGCAACTACGGCAACAACAGGAACAGCGGCAACATGGGCAACAGAAACGGCATGGACAAGGCTCAGGCCTTCAACCAGAGCTGGCAGCAGGGGGTAGGTTTTCCTTTCAGTATTCAGCCACACTAGTCCTGATAATGTTAGTTTAATATTTAATATGGAAAAGGTCATGGGTTACGAGTGCTTCTGCTCTTCCTTTTTTTAATCAAATTTAATTGTGTCGTTTTTACAGATCAAGACTTTAACAGTTTGCTTCTGCTCTTCCTTTTTTTAATCAAATTTAATTGTGTCGTTTTTACAGATCAAGACTTTAACAGTTTGCTTCTGCTCTTCCTTTTTTTAATCAAATTTAATTGTGTCGTTTTTACAGATCAAGACTTTAACAGTTTGCCCTTTTTTTTGCAGTTCTGGAACCAGAAACCGTGGAGCCAGCAGTATCAGCCTGGATATTACTAAGACACTTGTTCTGATGGAGTGGTGGCCGACACAGAACCCACCACTAGCCAAGGAACTGGTCTGCTCCCCAACCGTTTCGAGTTTTGTTTCCCTACAGCCCACTTTTTAACGATCGAGAACCCGTGGACTTTGGATTCACCCGGATCGAGAGAACATTCCACCAGAGAGCAGCAAACATAAATGTAACCAGAGCTTTATATAGTCTATTTGCAGTCCATATACACACTTGTTGGTTCATCCGATTTTGTTGTAAATTTAATTTCCAACCACTTTTTAAACTACTCGCTTTTAAAAACAAAATGTTTGTACAATTCGGAATAGGGGAGGGAAACAGAAGTGGGGAAATTTCAGATATGTTTGTTGTTTTTTTGTTCTTCAGGGTTGTGCATTTTATCTGTGGTGTGATTTATGATTAGTTTTTTTTTTTACAAATTGTAAATATTTTTTTTCTCTCTCTCTTTTTCTTTTTTGTAGTTTGTCAGACATTTAAGAAATGTGAAGATAGAAATTAAACTGGGCTTCTTTAAAGTAAAAAAGCAGAACCGATTATAGTGATAGGCTGTACATGTCTGTGCTCTAATGTTAAACATTTAAGAGATGGTAGAGATTTTTTATTTTTAGTGTTTTTTTATTAATCTTTTGTTGTTCCCACCATCAAACTTGTAAGCTCATAGACCTACAATAAATGGCTTGTTTGCTTTTTTTATTATTATTTACATTCATCCTGGCTTTTGGCTTTCATTCAGTTCAAAGGTGAGGAAGCCGTAAAGACGCGGCGTTTCAACATCTCTGTTCTCGTTGTAAATAAACTCTTAGCAGCTATTTTAAGATAAAGCAAAGCTGTTTTATACTCTATTCATTTTGCCTTTTTATTATTTTTAATCCATCCTTTGGATTGAATCCTCTTCTCCATTCTCAGGATCTTTCTTTTTTGTTTTTTCCGGTCAGCCGCCTCAGTCAGCCCTCAGATGCTGAAGCACAGCTACTCCCGGGTTACTCCCCCCCCCACACACACCTCGTTCAGATTCACCAGCAGATCTAAAGGGCTACGCAGCATCACCAACAGTAGTCGACGGTATTAGACAGCCACGATTGAAAGGCTTTGTTTCAAACAGCTCTAACGGTTCGTGTTGGTGACTCTGTAGCCTGGCAATAAGGGCAGCCCCCCCCAGTACCAATGTGTAAACAGCTCAGACAGTTTTATTGCACCCAATCCATCTAATCGCATCCATTTTTTGGCTTGGAAACTCAGTTACAGTAATCGATTGCTTTTATGATTTCTGTATTTAATCGAGCATGAATGTTAACTGCGAACTAAAAACTGTCCTTCAACGTCCGTCCATGGAGCAGAGTGGGGAAAATAAGCGGTTTCATGTTTTGTTTTTTTATTGCTGCTGTTTATAACCATTAAAGCGTTGCATTGAGACCTTGTGAAATTAAATGTTCCTTTCCATCTAAAGGTTGTATTTTAAAAAAGAAAAAAAACAATTGTGTCTTGTTCTGATTTTTTTTTTTTGTTCTATATTAAGGTAAGACACTGGAATAAAGTGATTTGGTTCCAAACACATGGAGCTTTAATGCTCAACTGCTGTTGGTGTTTGTGATGACTGTAGATTCCCAATAAATCCTAAATGAATCAGGTTTGACGGCAGAATACATTACAATCTGAACCATTGATGCAAACTAGATTGCGTATTTCCCCTCCATTGGGTCAAAATACAAATTTTTTCCCTATTTTTGTGTATTTGTATCCACCTGTTGCTCTTGAAACCTTCTAAATAAAAATCCGTAACAAACAGAGTCATCTAATTCCTATAGTCAGATTTAATCTGAAGATCTCGGGTTAGAACATTGGTGAATAAACGGCAGGCAAAATTGAGAACGTTTAAAATCGTGAGACAAAAACATCTCTTGGAGCTCCGTTCAACTCGTCAAATAAAAATAATCAAAACGAAAACACTTTATCCCAAAGGGAAATGAAATGGAGTATCTCATTTAACTGAGGAGTTGTTGTAGATGGTGATGGCTGTGGGCAGGAGAGATCTTCTGTAGTGGTCTGTTTTGCAACTAAGCTGAAGAAGCCTCTGACCGAAGAGACTCTGATTTCCAGTAACAGTCTCATGAAGAGGATGTTTGAGGTTGTCTATGATTTTCTTCATTTTATTCTAAAATATTTCTTAGCCTCATTAACTGCAGAGACTCCACATTTGTCCCCAGAACAGACCCAGCCTTCTTTATCAGGTTGAGTCTTTTTAGGTCCCTTGCTCAGAAGCTGCTGCCCCAACAGATGATGCCAGAGGAGACGACACTCTCAACAACAGACTTATAGAAGATCTGCAACATCTTGTTGCAAACCTTGAAGGATTTTAGCTTCCTCAAGAAGTAAAGTTGGCCCTGTCTCTTCTTGTAGACGTCTTCTCTCCCGTCCAGTCTGTTGTCTAGATAAATACCGAGGTATTAGTATTCCACAACCTTCCCTACTTACATGAAGGAAATAGGAGGTTTATCTGACCCTGTTTCTCCTGAAATCCACAATTCTCTCTTTTGTTGACATTCAAGATCAGATGATTGTTCCCTCATCAAGCACTCCATCAGCTCTCCGTACCCAGCATCTTCTCCATCTCTGAAACACCCGACAACTGCAGAGTAATCTGAGTATTTTTGTAGATGACTACATCTAAGGGTTACAGATTCCTGTAGTAGAGACGTTCGCTATACCAGAGGTTGGCAGTCAGACTCTTATCGACTTGAGTAGCTTATTGTAACCATAAAGGCATCACACGCAGAGACACAACAATGGTTGATGTAAATTTAACTCATTTTCTGTCTGCTGAACGTTGTGGAGCTCAAGTGAAAATTCGGTGGCTTCTCAATGGAAGCGCTTGACCCATTTCCATGCTCACATATAGTACAAGTGTTGTTTGTATGCATGTGTGATACAAAATGCTGCGGGGTTAGCATCTTGGCAGCTATAAATGTATCATCTGAAAGTGTAGTTGTTTTATTCTAGTGGTTTCTTTTTATTTTAGCCTTGAAAATGCTGTCAAAGCAGACTTTTATATTCATTATTGAGTGGCAACACGAAGTAGTTCTAATCTAACTTGTGCTTGATTTTTGGGAAGTCCTACCCACATAGGACCTGGAGGATTTGAGCTTATTCTATAAAGTGTAGACCCCGGTTGTGCTTGGAAATGTATCAGAGTAGGATTGGAGCTCATAGACCTCCCAGACAGATGCTTGTCTTTGCAGGTGCCACACGTTGTTGACCCTCATCAGCAGCAGATTAGCGAAGGACGTGACCCCCCGCTCTGAGAGCAAACGCCACATCAGCTGAGCTACGTCTGACCCCCCCCCCGGGCCTCATGCGGATTAACTTTTGGTTTCACCGTATGCGCGCCTGCCGAGTCCATTTCCCCACTGCAAACAAAGCATTACAAGCCACAACGGGATGACAGGCAGCCGTGCGTCATTAGGGAGATTATTTGTTGTCCCTTGGCACTTCCTGCTTGTGCAAATCAGAAGGTGAAAGACACAGGCAAGCTGCACCCAGACCGCATTCGAATCCAATCATGAATGTGAATTGAGGCAGACGTGAGGGGCGAAAGGGGGAGGCTGCATAATCAGAAACAAATACTTTTATTTTACAAACATAAACTCATTCATATTATATTTACAGCTTTTCGTTTGGTTCCTAATTTAAAAAAAAGGGGGAAGGGGTGTTGGGGGTGCGTCAGGCAAGTTTATATTTAAAAGAAACAAATATCTAAATGTACAAAATCTATAGAAGTGCTTGTGGAAGAAGATGGAGTCCGTCGGCCGGGCGTGGATCTCCCTCCGAATGTCCGTTTAAATAGGAAGTACTCCGTTAAAAACATTAAATATGGCAACAGCTACCAGAAAATGTGAAGAACAAAAAAAGCCACTATAATTCCCTTGTTATGTTCAACAGTCTCCGACTGCAGGACAACGAAAGCCTTCATACTACAGAGACGTTGTCCACCGTGCACGCACACCTCTCCACGATCATATTCGGGAACTCGGCGACCTCTATCTCGGTGTAGTCCCCCTTTTTAACCAGGTACATGATGGGCAGCGGAGAGCTTTCCGACACCGAGCACCGCCGCTCGCCGTAGCCGTAGTTGCGTTTGGGCTGCTTGCAGCCCCCCGTGCACCTGAAGGCCTGGTAACCCGCCGGCTCGATGATCCAGTACTGCGTCCAGGTGAGTGCCCGGAAGTCGATGTAGTGTTGCTCCCGGCAGCATGATTCTTTGTTGTGACTTGTGTCGCAGTCACCGGCAGATCTGGAGAAGAAACGTTGGGGAAAGTTAGCCGACTGAAAGGGTTTGTTGGGGGGGTTTGCTTAGACCCAGGGCGCTGAAACTTTTATCTACGCCTCTGTTGACAATTGTTGGTTAAAGATCACACTGTCAAAGTTGTGCAGTTCCACTAGCACATTTTTGCAGCAAATGCATTGTAATTATGGTCAATTTAAATGAGCCTAAATAGAAAATAAATCTGCAAAAAGCTTTTTATTTTTATTACCAAAAAAAGTTATTAAACTTTAAAGCTATCACCTTTGTCTCTGAAAATTGCCAGAAACATTAGGAGAACTACTGTGATCACGCACATCTAAGACTTTGGGTAATGCCATAAGTTTTCTAGCTTTTTTTTCATATTCAGATCATCACTAAGAAAATGTAGATTTAACCCCTAGAATAATATTATTAATAATCTTAAAATACATAATTTTTTTGCACCTCAATCTACAAACCAGACCATCTTTACTCTTAACAACTATTTTTTTGTTTGTTTTATGTATAAATATCATAACAATTTGCAACCATTTGCTTTGGAACAGAATTACACTAAAAGTACATACATATTTTGATTTAAATTGTATTTTTCTTAGCCTGTTTAAATTTAGATGGTTATTTAACACAATTGTTTTTTTCATTTGGAAAAACCTGAGAGTTACAGATATTTAGCATAGTGCAAATTTTATTTATTTATTGTACTTTTCTGGACTTAGGGCAATATATATATATATATGTGTATTTGAATTATAAAGTTCAGGATGAGAGGCCTGACTCACCCATACTCCTCCAGGCTGAGCGTGTACAGCACCAGCTCCGGCTTCCCCAGTGTGTTGTCCGGCTGCCCCTGCGTGCTGAAGCGGACACTCCGGGCCATCTCCGCGGCGTGGCTGCCGGGTCTCTCGCCCTCGATCCAGACCTCCAGGTGCATGGCCGTCTTCTGCTGCGTCCGGGCCCAGTAGTGCACCGCCTGGGTCACGTCGAAGCTCTTCCAGCCCGTCTCATGGATCGGGACCAACCTGCGGACGCGACGGAAAAAAAGGTTACAAATTAAACATCAGCGATCCTCTCCGGGCAGGTAGAGTCTAGAAGCTCAAGTCTCACCGTGAGTCCACCAGGGACGTCCTGTTGGAGCCGTCGGCCAGGGGCTCCACCCAGTACACGCTGACCCGGGCGTTGTGGACGGCTCGCTGGTTCCTCCTCTCCGGGCTGGCGCGCTTGTGGTGCGACACCCGCTGGTAGAGCCGCAGCTCCGCCATGGTCACCTCGCTGTTGTCGGGGATCCTCGCCTCCATGTCGAAGGCCATGCGGTGCCGGGTGGCGTCGGAGTACACGAACTGCCCGGGAATGTCTGCGGCACCGAGCAAAGCTTTGGCGTTAGTTGGAACGCGCGTTTTACGCACATTTGAAGGAAGATGAAAACGACCGCGGTTGTGCGTTACCTGCGTTGCCCGGGACGCCCCTCAGGATGCCAGCCAGACTGGGCGCAGCTCTGCGTCTCCGGCTGTGGTGCGTCTTCAGCATGGACGAGTATTTGCTCTTGACGTGCGCCGGGACGACCAGGTTCTCCAGATCTCTCTTTTGGATGTTGGGTAACTCGTCCAAGCCCAGTTTCCGCAGCAGGGCGTCCTTCATGTCTCCGTGCGTAAACGCGCCGGTCAGAGCCAGGGAGGCGCACAGGACGCAGCAAGCGTGCAGGAAATCCATCAGTGTTGATTTTGGAGAGCAGAACACAGCGCGTCCGTGGCCCCTCACCGGGCCTTTATATGGCCACGGCCCTCCCAGCCATTCACACTTTGTGGATGGGGGGCAGGGACCCCCCTCATCAGAACAAAGGTGTGACAATACAGCCCCATCTTAGACAGGATATCTAAGTGGCCATACATCAAACAGCAACCATTAGACCTGAGCGCCATCTGCATTGCAGAGACGTGTTTTCAGCCGAAGACGCAGCAGAAACATGTTTGATCTCAATTTAGTTTCCATTTGACCCACATAAAAGCGAAGGTTTTGTTACCAAAAGTATGTCAGATTTGCATATCTGACAAATTGTTAGCAGCAAAACAGCGATTCTTATGGAACTACTGCGTTTGACGATTGTTATGCTACATATTAAGGGGACTCCTAAATGAAAAATAGGAGCTAAAATCATAAAAATAGGCAACAAAATAAAGTCTGACTACACATAAAGAATGTATTTGTCTGATCAACCCCTCTTTTCTTTAGAGGTAGCAGATTTCCCTCTACACAGTATGCAAATGAATACCCAGATGTTAATTTATAGACGTTTAGCTGTGTTTTAATCATGTCTGATTATATTAGATTAGGTCTGCAGAACTACTATACTTTCATATGTGCTTCATAAGACCCATATGTTAGAAGGATTCTGTTCACAGGTAAATGAGTAAATGTGGGGTTAATTCAAAATGTTTGGACTCAATTATACATGATTTATATATCAATTACGCACACATGGATGTTTAAAAGCCTTTCATTCTGTTACAAATGATGATTTTTCTACTTACAGCTGATGAAAACGCTGAGTTTTAAACTTAGAGTATTAGAACAGACCATTAGAAATTCTTAAAGTAATGTGGACTTGATTGAAATCATCTTTCATTCCTGTCTAAGAAAGAACATCAGAATCCATATTCCAAGTTATTGACTGTGACTATAGAATGCATTGCTTTAAAATGTTGAGGATTTTGTGCCCCTCTTGTAGGATTTTTGGACATAAATGAGCTAGAATTTCTCCAGAAATCAGTCCGCTCTCCTCCGGACTGAACCGAGTGGCATCACACACGATTATTGAGGTAAACCTTGTGTTTTCCCCTGCTGCTCCATATGTGCCACAGACAGTTGACCCTGTGAACCTGAGCTGCCCTCTGCTCAGCAGCAGCAGCAGCGGCCTCGTCTACACACAGCCCGTACATTCCTCCGGACGTTGTCAGGCCGAGCCTAGTCTGGCAGGCCTCTGTTGCTCGGTGAGCACCCTTGCACTTGTCTGGGATGGCAGTTTTTGTCCAAGCGGAGGTGTGAATCAGACGTATGATCGACGTGCAACGCCGGGGTCGTCTCTGAGAGGAGAGACCTGCTATGAGCAACAGAGAGTGAAGGACATAGATGTTTATTCCATGCTCCTCTGGCCAACTCCTGCAGCAGTCCAGCAGATTAAAATTATTAGCCAAACAGACAGTTAATCCGGGCAGCCCCCCCCCCTCCCCCCATTTCCCTCCCTACACCGCCACCAAACTGGCGTGGATGTGGATTGGGGCAGGCTCTTCACAGGCGGGTGATTATCTGATTCTATTGCTGGGATTTGCCTTGCCTTTTTTGTCACACAAACATTAGAAGCGGTGTGCTCTCGCTGGCTACCCAGAGCGGGAGGGGGGCCCTGGCTCAGGGGTTGTGTATTGGGCCGCGTTTGCTCAGAGATGTCAGACAGACTGAAGGGGCGCACAGGAAGAGCAAATGACAGATGACTGCCAGACCTGCTCTCATCAGCCAGCAGCTTCCCAACGAGACAAATTATTAATTAGTTGCTGAGGGAGGGGGTGGGGGGTTAATGTGTGGGGATATGATAAAAAAAAAGCCCATACAAGGGAAATAAGAGTTTACTAAGACAACTTAACCCTGCAAGGTGCAAATATGGAGCCCTGCAAACTTTTTTTTATACGCCCCAAAACCATGTGTGTGCACATTCATACCTGTGTGTTCTCTTTAGGGTAGCAAGTTAACCTAATAATCGTGTCTTTGGACTGGGGAAGGTACCTAGAGTACCAGGGGAGAATCCCAAATGCATAGACAATGTGCAAAGACAGCACAAAACTGTGTCTCTCACTAACAGCACCCTCACCAAATTAGATAATCATCATCCAAGTACTCCATTCCCAATGTGGCCAATTAGAAGGGGACCTGCGAGGGATAGTGAGGGGAGCTCAAAAGGTCAAACCTTTTTCCCTTGTTGTGTTTCAGAGGAGAAACAGGAAAAGGAGCAGGACTCTTTAGAATAATTTTATAAAACAGAATCCTCCTCTTTAAAAATGTGCATCAGGAATCAACAATCATAGCGACACACCTTCCTTTCCTTTGTAAAGTTGATAGTATTTCATTCAAATTTGAACTCACCGGCCTTTTTATTTTGGCGACATGTGACGAAGAAAGCGTTACGGCAGACCTTTTAACATGCTCATAATGGTTTCCAGGCCATCGGATAGCATTGGGCTTAAAATAAATTTATAAATTAGACACTGACATATACTTTTATATATTAGCACTTACTATCGACAACCAGCAGGGCTTTGCAAGCTAAAGTTTTTAAGAAATTTCTTCCTTCATTTGGGGGATAAATGCAGAGCCGGGCCAAGGCATAAGCGAACTAAGCACAGGTTTAGGGCCCCAAGGCCACTAGGAGGCCCACAAGAGCAGTTTAAAAAAAGTTATTTATTTGTTATTTTTCCATGCATAATTAGTGATCATTTTAAATGACTTTTCCTCTAGAAAATCAAATCAAATCAAAAATACTTTATTTATCCTAAAGGGAAATTAAATTTAATTATGGAAGCACAGGTTTTAGAAGTGGGTGGAATATTGAGTAAGAAATACCATACTGGAAGTCAAATGTGAGCAACAATGGTGTTTATTTTCTGTAGTTTTTTAGTGTTTTTTTTTTGTCTTACCTTGTTTCAGGTAACTTCATTTATATTATGAAGTTTTTATTTCATATTTTTTGTGTATTTTATTTTGTCTGTTTTTGTACAATTGCTATTTTTATACATCTAAGTGTTATTTGTTTCATGCTTTTATTGTTTTGTTGTTACACGTTTTTTTAAACCAAAATGTTGGAATGTTTTGTAAAGAACTCTTGCAGCTTTGTGTTTTCCTTTAACATTAATTACCATATGTGACCACTTGACATGATTTATTATTGCATTGGTATTACTTATGTTTCTGATTATTTTACCATTGAAGAAACAGCAACGGGATATTTCCATCCATCCATCCATTTTCTGTACACGCTTGTCCCTATTGGGGTGGGGTTGGTCTGCTGGCGCTTATCTCCAGCTTACAACAGGCGAGAGGCAGGGGTACACCCTGGACAGGTCCCAGTCGGCATAATTTCAACATGTGTAAAGACATGTGAGGCTGTCAATAGAAGGTAAACAACACTGCTACAGCTGCTTTAAGTTTATTGTAGGTGTGTGAATGATCAACAACCGAAATTCACTGAAATAGAGGGCCCCAAAATCAAATTCTGCTTAGGACCCTATGGAGGCTTGGGCCGGCCCTGGATAAATGCATTGAATTTTCACGACAGAGCTGCTCTAAAAAGATGAGTGATATTCATTTGGGTCTTTTTCAGTTTTATTTCCCTCGACCGAGGGTGAAAACAGCTCCTTGGATTGTACATGTTGCAGAACGTGGATCAGACAAACATTTCAGTACAAAAATACATTGAATGCATCACGGACAGCTTTTCTTTGACCCACCTCTTGTTTCCAGTTCTTGTGCCGCCCCCTGATGAAGCGCTGCCCCGGGAGGTAAGCCATACCCTAATTCCCCTCTATTTCTGTCTTTCCGGAGTTTATGGTGTCATATACAACAAACAGTGGCAAGAAATTTGATCTGAGTATACGGTGTCTAGTGTGGCTGCAGACATTTAAATTCAGAGCAGCTCTATCAGGCCAGCCTGCTCTCTGCAGCCTCAGACGCTCAGACCTTTGCTCTCGCATTACAGCCCCTAATTCGGGATATTAGGAGGCCTTTTGTGTGATATTTCTCAGTCTGTTTTCCTCCTTCCACCTTTGCCAATCTGAGATAAGATGAGTTCAAAGCTCCATCTGATGCTCCGAGGTGCCATTTCTTTTCAATCAAAGCGCCCCCCCCCCACAAAAAAAAAAAACCAGCTCCCGCAATCAACAAGGCGGGTGTTAATTAACATCCATGCATTTGCATTGAAAAGCGGTCCAATTTAGAGCTCATTCCCCCTCCATTTGTGACTCATGAACCTCCCCAACCTGCAGAGAGCGCTGTTTGCGGACGACGCGCTTTCTGTAGCCGCATCTTTTTTTTGTGTCTCCCAGGGAAACAAGAGAGAAGGAGGAGGAGTCGCATGCCCCAAAGAGTCAATATTGAACTTGTGTTGGTGGCCGCTGCTCGCTCCCCAGTATTCGCATTGTTTAGAGACTTCCTGACATGATCTTATCATCAAATATTTGAGAAACCGACGCGCTCACTTTGCACCTTAATGGCGTCTTGTTCGTATTTATCCCTGCTTTTTGTGTGTGTGTGTGTGTGCGTGCATCTTCCACGCAGCTGCAGAGCCTGCCTTGGATCGGATCTATCTGCCAATAATCATCGATTAGTCTGCAAAGAGGAGCGGAAGCGCCATGCCTGAGTAGAGGGGCCGATGGTCATAGTTTGCTGTGTTCAGTGATCCCCAATTTAGCAAAATGTGTTCCTAACTTAATATTTGAGGTATTTTACCCATTCATTGTTAAACACTAAGGTTAACAAGTAGATTGCCAACAGGTTATTGCTTCTGTGCCATCTCATATTAGCATAGAAAAGTAATGTAGTGTTATCTCCCAGTTGCTACAATAGCGGGATGTTATTATGGTAAAGCCTTAAACATCTCCCCTTCGTTCCAACAGTGAAAACAAAGTGACCAGAGCTGTAGTGGGACACCACACACACTAGAGGGCGCTGCTGATGTTGTCTAAAGGCGAAACATTTTCATTCATTCCAATGTTTGTGCCTGTGCAAGGCTTTATCATAGCATTTAGTCAAAATCTCCTGGAACAGATACAAGTATTCATTAGTCATGTTGAGCACATTCATTTGTGTTTTATATATTAGTTTGCTTTTGATTATAACATTTGTTGCTGATAAAAAAAAAAGGACACCACAAAATACTACCTCTAAATTCATTGCTACATTTTTTTAAAAGGTTTTTACTGATCAGTTAAGGCCACCCACAATAAATTGAGGAAAGTTTAGTTGTAAACAGAGTTGGGATGGACATTATCGTAATGTTTATCATCAGAGTTATTACGATGAATGATTACGATTTCTTTTCAAGTTGTTTGTTCGACTAGAGTATTGACAAAACAAAAAACTAACAAAAAAAAATGGTTAATCAGTTTTTGTACAGTTTAGTGATGAAAATTGCATAACCTGCATAACTGATGCAAAAGAAGCCTGTTTTAAATGTTTGTGTTTATCATGAGGAGTATTTGTGCCAAAATAACTGCATATAATCCATGAATGGTTTAGGAAGTAATTAATTATGAATTTTGAGCTCATTTAAGCTTTCCTTCACTTTATTTTTCACTGTTATATGTATTTAATAGATTTTTTCCCCACATTAATATTATTAGTTTCATTATGGCTCGTTGGGTCCTTACTAAAACATAGATGCACATTTACAAATTGCAGACAAAGTGAAAAAAATATTATTTAAATAAAAATGATCACCTACATATTTAAGTCAGATTAATAAAACACTTTAAAAAAAAAAAGTATGATAATAAATATTTTATTGTATTTTGTCACGTTGGGGCTTCCACAGTAGGCCTGGTGTCAGAGCAGGTTCAGCTGAAAGTTAAAACAATCCCTTAAAGAGACAGGACGAACGTTTTCCATTCACAACACTGACAACTTGCACCACAACCAAGTCTGCGACCCTCCTTCCACACGGCAGATGTCGTGAATGGGCGCCATGATGATGATGATGATGATGAGTTGGGACTTAGCCTGCAGCAACCACCAGAGACCCTACAACAAATGGAGATGATCCAATGGAGGACAAACACACTAGCATGGCGGGGTTTGACGCCATAACTGTCATTATAAACATGATTTATTTGTGATTACAGCCGTGAGATTGATGGAAAGACGCTTTTGGATCCACAGCAATAACAGGAGCAACAAAAAAGACTAGCAGGTCACCTCAACCGGGAACTAGAGCTCGTGGTGCGTTCACTCTACCTCGGATATCGGAAGTATTCGCTTATTCTATTCATGATTATGAAAATAAAAGCTAAACTATATAGTGAACAATCTTCAGTGGAGTTCAGTTCTCACTTGGCCCTTTTTCCTGTCCATTTACTTTCAAATAAAGGCAACTAGCTAAAGGTTAGAGGTTACAGCTACACACAGAGCCAGACAGTTAAAAATCAAATAATATGTGAGAAAAGTAAAGTGTCTGTTTTGGGGAAATTTGCTAGAAAACCGTGATGGGAATTGTGACCTTAAAAAAAACAAGATAAAATTATTCTGTAATTGTTTCAGAACAACATTAAAAACTTCCCTTAAAAAGGCATTCATAAGAAAAGGTGTTATAGGCCAGCTAACATGAGATAACTGATACTCCTTGAACGTAGCAGGAGTTAGCTAGGTCTACCCACAATCCAGCGCGGCGTTGCTGAGGGAGTGGTCCGCTCGGTTTCTCCTCCTGACGACAGTCTCTGGAAGCGGCCAACGGGTGGCGAAGGGGGGAGGCGGGCGGTGCAAAGCAGAGGAAAAGACGGGAAAAAGGGGGGGGGGGACCTTATCTGGACTAACCAAGACCAGAACACGGTCTGTCATTTTCTTTTTGTTTTCTTTTGACACGACACGAGCTTTTTCTTCCGTTTTGTTTGTAACGTTTAAACTACTTTAACCAGCCGACTGGGCCGGGAAGCTCCCGAACTAACCGCACGACGAACCGAGGAGACGTTGGTCGTCTCTGCACGAAGAATGGGATTTAACGAGCGTTTCTCCCAGCAGTAAGTTCACAAGAAACAAACAAACAAACTATATTCCCGCTGGAGAGGAAGAAAACACCCGGGAGAAACTGTTGTTCGTCGTTGGTTTGTCACGTCCCCGCTGAAGAGCAGCAGCTTGGGAAAGACGGAACATTAGCGCTAGCTCCGGAGCTAAGCAGCGAGCTGCTCGCTAAGCCTTTCATTCCTGGAGCAGAGGAGGGGCGCTGCGGATCTGCTGTTGCGCTGTTAAAGGGGCTCGCTGTGGGAATGGACGAACCTCTTATGGCTCCACACAAGCTCGGGGAAGACTGTTAGATAATAAAAGCAGGACACCAACTTGATGATATCCGGTGTTTTCCTGGAGGAGACGCAGCGGAGAGCCGCAGGACTCCACCGGCCTGGGACTAGCCTGCCCGTTAGGAGGGGAGACCGGGGGTAGAATGGGTGAATCTCTCACGTCTCACCCTCCCTATGGATGCCGGATCTGTACTGGGAGATCATGAGAGAAAACGGAACGAGATCTCAGCACATACAAGTTTGATTATCATCCAAGACCTCCTCAAGGTGAGGGAACTTCTCCGCAGGCCGTTCTGCGCCATCTAACAGGACCTGAAGGTTTTTTTGTTATCATCCCCTCTGATTGTCCCCTTTGAAGCCAGCAGCCCTGATTTAATACAAAATAATAAAAATGTCGGGAGAAGTTCGCTTGAAGAAGCTGGAGAAGCTGGTCCTGGATGGGCCAGCTCAGTCTAATGGCCAGTGTCTGAGCGTGGAAACCCTGCTGGATATACTGGTGTGTCTGTATGATGAGTGCAACAACTCCCCGATCAGGAGGGAGAAGAATATCCTGGAGTTTCTGGACTGGGGTAAGTTATCTTCTATTAGTTTTGTTGTTGTTATTTACATATTTGTGCTGCAAAGCCTCTATGGGGAGATAATGACGATGATGGTGGTGCAGCAGCCCTCCCTTTACCATCACATTCCTTTTATAGTAGTAGCGAGGGCTCACTTGGCTTTCTCCAGCCTTGCTTTGCTGCAAAGCCTCTGTGTTGTTGTGCAATCAAAATTAATTTATTCATTTTTCTCTGATATGCAACTTCTAACTCGCGGTCAGCTGTCGAGATCACAGGAACAACCTTTTTGAGAGGAGTGAAGGAATGCCCTGTAATTTTGTTATTATTTTTTAAATACAAATCCAGAAATGATTCAAATAAATTTCCCGTTTATCCAAAAGAGATATCAAACATGTAACTCGTATAATCTTAAGAGTCTCTGTGGATGGCAATGATATTGGTCGGGAAGGACGGTCCAGTTGCAGTCCGCCTTGTGGCGCATCTGTTTGAACCCTCTGACTGAAGCCATTTGACATGCTGGTTGCTCAATTTCTGGCCAGCAGAGACGATCCTATTTTACAGCTACACCTTCTGGATGACTCCATTATTTGTTTGCAAGCACAGCTAATCCACCTCGTTTGCTTTTGCCACCCCTCTTTAAACTTTAAATCTCCGTCTGGCTGTACGGTTCCACAGGCGGAAGATGTTGGAGTGGGGGGGGGGATCCTGGCGTGATCTTCGTTCTGCTCCGCATACGTTAAACGTCAAGCTAGGTCGAATAGAGCGGGAAGTGCATATTGGAACGAGAAGAGAAGTTGTTGCAGCGTTGCAATTGCAATATTTACCATAATCAGCGCCGCAAGATGGCCTACAGTAAATCAGGAGCGGATTAAAAGAATTTTACTTTCAGCTAAAGTCATCGAAGCCGGTACGAAATAGTCCCCGGAGACTGATAAGCACGCTGCGCCGTCCGCTATTGTCATTTTATTAATGTTTCTTTCTATATGGGTGAGGCGAACTGGTCCTCTAATCTGTGGCTATATCAACACCACTCAGTCAGGTTGTGTAGCTTTTCCCTGTGTAGTTGAATCAAACCTGGGCAACACAGAAGACAGAAAGCCCACGCACACAAACACAATCACACACACAATGCTTTTGCCTCGCCAGAAGCACTTGGTGTGTTTGACGTTGGGGTTTGGTTTGTGCATGAAGCAGGAATGTGAACAACTCACCTTTTTTTTTCTTTCTATCTAGCGCAGAGGCCCAGCTTGCTGCCAGAGCATGCCTGGTTGCCTCGCTTGCACCTTTCTCGCCCCTCTTTTTTTATTTTTTTCTTCCCAGCTCTAAAAAAGAAGAAGTGCAGCAGTGCGAGAGCAGATTGTTCCCTTCACAGGCAGAAACATGAATCAAGACAGATTAATAATACAGGAGGTATTAGAGCAACGGGTCGGCTCGGCGTGTTTCGCTGGGATCCGTTTTGAGAGGGTGCGTTGCGGGAATGGTTACGAGACGCCAGGTCTAAACGCGTAGCGACAGGCTCCGAGAGAGCGTGCTTGCGGCATCTGGACGACGCATTCTCTCCTAAAGTGGTCCACAAGTTCAGTGCGTTTGTTTTTTGGCAGCTTTTGCACAGCTGCATCTAAAAAGCTCAGGTTTTTTGGCAAGTTAGAATTTTTAATTTTATTTTCTGGAGGACACTTAAGTTTCTGCTCCTGGTTCTCAGCTGGTCGTCGGCATCCAGCCGGCGGGGCTCTTGCGGTTTCCTGCGCAGACGCAGCAGCCGCGTGTCCGAGGTGTCTCCGCTGGCCGCGTCGCCGGTTGAGTTCTGCTCCTGAGACACGGCTGATGAGTCCCCAGGAACTTCCCTATAATGTGATTGCATGGCATGAAGCTTCTAGGCTAATTTGTATTTCCACTTCAACATTTAAGTGATTGTTCACGACACCCCAAGAGATTTTCTATCATATTAGAGCCGGTTACTTGTTTTAATGATCTTTTCTAACTCTCTTTGGCGCTTTTACCACAACACAACTAAGAAGAGTCTTTATTTCTGCTTCTTCTTCTTTCATTTGTAAACAAAACAACATTGCACACAACTTCACCGATGATCTTTAATCTGTCCCAGGCTTTTTATTTTACTTAGCGGAGAGAAGAGTTGGTCTGCATAACAACGACGTGTCCTGATTTTTATTTTTGTACGTCAGTGACAGACCTCCGCGTCCCTGATGCGTAAAGGAGCGTTATCATTGGTCCTCCCTCCCAGCAGCTGTTGCAACAGATTCCTGTTGTATGGATTTTTCGTTTTTTTCACTTTTATAAGGAGTTTGGCCAGTGAAGCATGCTCTGCTGCAAGGAAATGTTCGGGAAGGATATGAGCTTCTTAAAGTGACAGAGGAGAATTTCATCCAGTCAGATATTATATTAAAATCTGCAATATCATCACACCAATAGTGTTTGATCCAGTTTTTAATTCCAGTTTTTCCTTATAACTCTCTAAATATAATATCACGATGAACATATATGTATATATACACTCAGGATTATTATAACAACTGAGTGTAAGACACAAAATTGTATAAAATGGCACCACATGGCTGAAAAAGACGTAATACTCCTTCTTTGTAATGAAAACAAAAGATTTGTCCCAGTTATCCGGAAATCTTGACTAAAATCCCACCTCTTTTCTGCTGAATCAGCAGCTACACACGGAAACTGGGAGCGAAGCTTCAGCGACAATCGAGGAAGCGTCCCATCACTCGTTAAAGTGAACCGTATGTCACACACTGACGGGATCCCAGCGCCTCGATAAGATGAAACCTAAACCTTTACGTCACAGCCAAAAAATACACAAAAATAATGAAAATATGTCACCACAGCCAGGTTTTCTCTTTATTTTTGGTTGAACATCCAGTCGAAGGGTCAAAAAGGGGAAAAATGCACACCTGTTATATGTGGGAGCCAGGTGGAGCTTATGAGCATGAAAATGACTAACTGTGTGACCGACGGGAACTTAACTGAAGCAGACATGCAGTGTTAACACTCTCTATAAACGCCTTTTAATCCCATATCTAGAAAAGGGGTTCAGGACGGAGGGGTCGCTCTAACAACTTTGGGTTTTTACAACCGCACAGATGTGACCCGGTGGCGGGCCATGCCGCCCCCCTTTCGTTCCTCCTCAGAATCTTTAAAAGCCACAGAAAGGAGACAAACATTTATTTTGGGTTTGCCTTCCTTCCTTGTTTTGTGTTGACCTGGTTTCCGCTGGGATGGAGACCACCAGATGACCCGCAGCCATGGAAGGGGATCCTTCGCTGGATCCTCACACCTCCCTGGTAGCACTTAGCTGAGCTTTGTTTCCAAATGCACGATTTTAAACATGCAGTTCACTCATTTTAGCAGAGGCCTCACTTTGACATTGATTCATGCCTAAAATTGGTTTGTTTCAGAAAAGTTGTATAATATCAACACTGGAAAGCTGAATATAGTGTATGGTATGCGTTTCTGTAAAAATCTGCATGGCTTCCCATGTTTCGAGGCAGCTGGATGAAGAAGGGTGCCAAGCCGGCACCGACCCAGACCGGGGGAGGCCGCCTGACCTTTTTTTTTTCTCCCAGTCCCCAGTCGGCATTAGCCCACAGTGGCCAGCTGTTGAGCCAAGCCTGATGTGGGCTCTTCCCTTTCACTGGCAGCACGCCGCACACACAGCTCACTAACACACATTGTTGTGGTTTTGCCTTCCTGGGCCGACACTTGGAGCACAGGCTGGAGTTCCTGCCTGATATTCCCACTACTGAACCGAATAATCGCTGCGACAATCGATCACAAATCATACCTTTAAAAAAATAATAAACATAAGGAAAGCAGCTGAACGAACATTAATATCACACTGTTTGTGTTGATTATAGTTTAAAAGCCTTGCTGCAATGCTATAACTGGTCAAATATTATGTTTGAATTAATCCAATGTGTATCTGAACCGTTTTTACAGCTAAGAAGACACTGTTATCAGCCACTAGTTCGAGTTAATTTCCTGGAGCTTATTAACACTCATATAATCTCTCTTTTATCTCTTATTAAAAGACCTCTAAAATAACGCTAGTAATATTTAGTCTTGTGAATTTTCTTGCCATCTCTTGGCGTAAAGGTCAGTAAATCTTTGTTTGGAGCTAGCGGAAGAACCTAAACTCTGCACATAAAGCATGCTTGGTACTTCAGTTTGGACATCCTCGCCCTGCTCTCTGGGGCACGCAGAGTAGGAAGGAACCACGAGGCCCCGGCGAGCTAGTAGGGACCAAACCAGGCGCATGATGTCACACCAGGAAGCGGGGACAGCCAGATCGCATTGTGTCATTGTGTACCCCGCAAGTCGCTCACATCCAGTGTTTCCAGCGCTGCTGGGAACGTACAAGGTCGTTGAGCCGCTGGTGGATTCCCAGGTCGCCTGTCGCTCTCCCTCACTCACACACACAGCTGTTCCCATTGTCCTCAGCAGCAGACGCAGCAGAGCGGCCTTGGCTTCCTCTCTTCTGGTACATAAAAAGCCGTCAGTGATTTAAAAGGGGATGTCCGACACCAGCAGCTGCTTAGAAGATGTTTCTGACTGTCGGGATCAAGGTTATTACAGTTAACTGAGTAGAAAATAATGAAAACTAAAGCTAAGTCAAACATAATGGTATTACAGATATTACATCCTTTGTTTCTGTATTTAAAAAAAATTGTATTAGCGTTTTAAAATGTTTTTTTTCCCCCTCACATAGTTAATTTAAGAAGCCCTTCTGCACAAAATACACTTGTTCGTGTTTGGATAAATGAAGTTAACCTGCAAAAAACAGCCATCGAAGTTCGGAGAAAGCACCAGAGACACACTTAGAGATAAAAAAAAACCTCCTCCTCAGTCACAATTTTTTTTCTAACATTATTATTAATGTGACATCTTCATGCACTTTACGTTGCAATCTTTTGAACTGGTGCAGTTTTTCTGGACGTTAATTGTGAAGCGTCATCAGAAAACGGCAGAGGCCGGGTGGACTTCCTTCCTTCCTTTCCTTCGTCTCCCAGAGGACGCACCGTAGATCAGGTTGTTAGCCATCCTCTCAGGATGCCTGGGATCCGTCTCTAACTCTCGTATTTAACTCCACTTGTACTTCTCATCCTTGTGTCGGCTTGGTTTTCATGTCGTGGGATAGCAAAGTAACCAAAGTTGAGATTTCCAGGAGGATTCCTGGTCACCGAGGTCTAATAAAAAAAATTGTGTTTTTTCTTCAATCCATAATTGTGAAATAAATGCCAGTAAGCAACTTCGAGAAGAACTTGTAATTGGTATCCCCTGTAAAAAGCCAGATCGGTGCATCTTTAACTATGTATGTTCGGTCCAGAGGGGATGAAAGGGAACAATAAGCAACCAACAAGAGAGCTGCTATTCTATAGCGTTTAACCTGGCGTGTGATTTATCGGGAATGACCAGCTCAGTCTCACTTCAGGCTGCTTTCAGCTTATAGTGGCTGATGACAGGTTTTCATTGACTGGTGTAAAAACCAGCAAAGAGCTTTGTTAGTGGCTTTGAGCTTTTCTTGCTACGGTTGATGTTGACAGAAAATGCTCTTCTTTGTTCTAGTTTGAAACGAATAAGGGAAACCAGAAAGAAAGTGGGACGGCTTTCTTAGGTTCTTAGTTTGTATAAACGACAGAGCATGCCTCGTTGTGATCCTTGCTCTCGGTGAAGCAATTAGAAACGTCTCGTTTTGGCAACCAGTTCTGCCTCAGTGACGGATTCATCAACTCCGTGGATATTGACTATATTTTTTTTCTTCTGTTTCTGCTGTTGACCATGGATGGATTCGGAGATACTGAACACCATCATTTGTTCGGCTGAAACTCTTCTGCCGCCAGCTGGCAAAGGCTTTGTGCTTACTGGCTTTTGTATCCGTGCGTCAGTGATGAGGACCGGACCGGCTTCGGACTGCGAGGGCCATCATTTAGTGACACAAGAAAATGTATAACACAAACTGTTCTTTTGTTCTTCTCTCACAAAGCTTCGGGCTTCTGAACGAAAACAATATAGATAGATGTTTGAGTTACAGTTTTGTTCTTCATTGATATAAATTACTCTTGAACGATGTTTTTTATTGTATCTGACATTTAGCAGAGCATTAGCTAAGCGTTGCATTGGCTTGCTAAGGTCGGGTCCTCTGGTGTGTTTTATTGATGGGGATTTTCTCCTTGTCTTTCCGAAGCCTTGGGTCATCTTTCACTTGTCGCGTCATTACACTTCCTGTAACCTCTGCTTTGTTGCCAGTTAGATACAACCGTACACAGACCACGGATGTAAAGGGATGTCCTGCTAGTGGGATCTAAATGTCCACCTGCTGGTATTCTTATTCAATCTTTTTTTGGTAAAAAAAGAAAATAAAAAGAAGCTCCTGCTGTCTTCTTGTGGCTGCTGTTGGACCCGGTGTGGTTGCCGTAGCTTTGGTGCGTCCCCCGGCTCTCTCTCTGTCTTTGTGTGTGGGTGGTTGGGTGGTGGGATAAATCGCTGACTCAGGGCCCGCCACCTCGCAGCATCCGGAACATGGAGCCGAGGCGCAACGTTAGACTGAACAGCAGCTGCGTGGACGGGGCCGACTCGCCTCCTTGTCCTTCAATGTCCCCTTCCTATTCCCAACGGTCTGCTCTTGCTCTCCTTGTGTAACGCTCTGTTTACCTGTCAGATCATCCGCACCGTTCCTTCACTCTGTTTTTATAGCTGCCCTGCCTGGCGCTCCAAATCCATCGCAGGTTAAATTATGCTGCCTCTCTTTTCTGTTCTCCTGTCCTCTCTTTATTTCCTCTGTTCGCTCCCTCCTTCTTGCCCTTCACGGCTCTTCTAACTCCCCCCTCCCTTTCCTGCGTCGCCCATTCATACAGAGTCTACGCTCGTCACTCTATAGCCCATGGTGCAGAAACTGCATAGCTAATTAGGCGCTTCTCTCCTAATGCCACACGAAG
The DNA here is from genome assembly GCA_032876305.1 of Orestias chungarensis. Taxonomy (NCBI): domain Eukaryota; kingdom Metazoa; phylum Chordata; class Actinopteri; order Cyprinodontiformes; family Cyprinodontidae; genus Orestias; species Orestias chungarensis. The sequence goes on from JAVLVB010000374.1 coordinate 2,656,530, forward strand.
ACTCACTTTAACCTGCTCACTTGTGTCGCCAAGGGTTTAAAGGCTCTCCGATGGGCCGTCACACACAAAACCTGGGTTAACATTCAGTTTTCGCTAAGCTAGGTTATTAGCTACAGGTCAGGAATCGTAGAGGTCAAACAAAACGCTGGCTGTAATAAAAACGTTGCGTTCCTGAGTTTACTTGTTTTACGATTCAGAGAATCAATAAAATCCTGTGGCGAGTTCGTCTTGATTCTTGTACACGGCTGACACGTGTTGGCGCTTTTTATTACGGCACTGTAACCCGATACATTAGGACTTACATCCGGGTTCGGCTGATGTTGTTCATTTTTAGCTTAGTAAAACTGGGCTTGTATGAAGAGTCAGTTTTAAAAATATACGATGTAAAATTTTTTATTTAAATATTTATTATTTGTGCTTTTTTTTACATTCAGCTTTTATTCATCCAGCAGCCATTTTCACAAAACACTGTGACAAGTACTTTGGAGAAAAGGAAAAGATGTTTAAGAAAGGTGGTCGAAATGAAATTTACCAATTTAAAACTAGTCTTTATTCTTTTGAACATGGAATAATTGGTATCTGAAGTAACAATTCATCTCTAATTATAACAAACATTCACATTTCTACTGATTGCTTGGAGATTTCCGTGCAAGGTGAACTGGACCGCACACGTTTGGACGTCTGGGTCACATTTTCCAAGGCGGTTGTCTGTGACAAAGCTTTCTCACTGCGGTGCAGTTGCTGGAGCTCAGCTTTACATTCTGCGGCGTGTTTCTTCAGTCTCCAGTGAAGATTAGAGTGGTAACGACTCTAATTAGGCGGGAGAGCATCAGAGGAAAATCTAGGATGGTTGGAATAGTTTCGGGGAGGACGCGGGTTTGGGTTAGATCTACTGTGGTCACTGTGCACGGCTCTGAGCTGCTCTCTGAAGCTGACGCAGCCCTGACCTTGGCCTTGTTACTGATTGGGATTCTGACAGCGTCCCAGTCTATATTTAGGTCCTGGCTACAGCCATACCTCCATATGCTTTCTGTTTACCCGTCTGTAGGGCTTGCTTGTTCTGACCTTCTCATCGTTCTGGCTGGAAAGCATGACTGGAATCCGGTCAGGTGGCCAGCACCATTCATCCATTTTCCACTTGAATGGCGGGCATTCACCCTCTAATTGCGCCCTCAGCTGACGTCTGAACCAACACGCCGTCCGGGCTCGATCCACAGTGACCGGAACGGAGGCAATCCAGTTACACATTCGCTCACAGACGGATTTAGTCGTAGTTTTGATGCATTCGATTTAAAACGAGGGATTAGAGAAGTTAATACGAGTTAATTTGTTGTTGCAGCGTAACAAAAGCCCACCCCCACATAGCTTTAAATGATCCTTGTCGTGTATTTGGGCTTCCTGTCCCTCCCATGTGGGATCTCTGTAGGAAATCCTGTGGGTGTTTGGGTCGGCCACCTCCGTTTGTCTGCAGATGTTTTTAACGTCAGTTCCGACGGCGGTGCCGCGCCCGGCCCCTCGCTCTCAGCTGAAGGTCGCGGTGCAGACACAACAGTTTGATGTGCTGCTGATGAGCGAGTCTGTCGACCCCCAAATTCAATTTTCTCCCCTTTAGGCGTTTTCAGATTAAACTGATAAGTGTGGGGCTTGCTTTATTTAGTCATTTCCTTCCTTTTTTTATCCATGCCACACGTACGTCCTGGCAAATTTAAAAATAACTTCATTTTTTTAGGACAAAATTACATTATGACTGTATAGATGTTATCAAAAAGACTTGTTGTTGGTACTAAAAGTGCTACTGCTAAGATTTCCTACAATTTTACATCCCGATTGAAGTAAAGTAAAAATCTGTCCCACCTGGTGCAGGTGGACCGGCGTTTCAGATTATTCACGGTGGGATTATTTATATATTAGGTATTATGTTCAACACAAACTGGATTGCTTCCATTAATCTGGCTTTGTAAGAAGAAACCTTGAACTGCTTTTTTTTCCATCCGTTGTCTGAGAATTGATTTAAAAAATTGTTTAGGGCATTAAAACGTCTTACAATCAACTTATTCAAGCAAACATGTTGGAGCATGTTGTGGTTTTGTTTATTCTGCAATTCTCACAAATCTACTGCTATCTTCATTTTGTTAAAATATGTTGTTTAGTTTATTGTTGAGCAGGTAAAAAAAAATGGTAATATATTTTTTTACTTGTGGGATTGAAAAAACATTACTCAAATTTTTATACCCAACTATGTCTTTCCCACCAGTTCCCTGCCTATAATCAGGTTTCTGTCTGCTGTAAAACACACTTTGCTTTGATCCCTAACAGCAAAAATGGGGGGTGCTGGTATCACCCAGACATAGATTTGTCTCTAACATCATATTATTACTAATCACTGACGTCTGTCGCCACTCCAATTCAATCTACTTATCGGTGAGATGATTAGCCTCCTGTTATCCAGGCGTCTGCCTGCTATCGTTCGGCGGCCGTTTGTTCTCACAGCTGACGGTGTGTAATGGATAAGGCCCGAGCCGTCCTGCATGAGCAACTCCGAGACAGAGCCTTAAATTAATTCATCCAGAACCGGTGGATGCTGCGTCCACTTTCCATAGTAAACAAGACTTTTGGATGTTAATTAACGAAAACGCTGCCCAAAGGGGGGGAAACTGGAGATTTTCAGTCTCCCATCAGAGAGCTGCTGATTTTCCAATATAACTGTTTTTCTTCCGAAATTAAACAGATATTTCTGTCTATACTTTTGCCCCGATATCGATATTAACCTGATTAAACATAAGCACAAATCGTACAGTTTTATTACTTTTGTAGTTAAAAATGTTATAAAAAAGGCTTAAACAAATGATGTTACTCAAAACAATAGTTTAGTCCATTTAGTGTTAATCAATGGGTTACTTAAATATTAAACTTCAATGGAAAAAAGTGAATAAAATAAATGATTGGCGAGTGTGGCACTGATCAAACACAGGGGTGGATTGCCGATATTTGAGATTTTAGACGTAGGTAGATAAAATGCAATACTGGTTGTGTAGCTGATTTCGCACCAATATCGACATCGGATCGCGACATCCCGAATTTTCACACTAATTCAGATGCTTTTCCTTGTCTGTTTTACAACTGGTACATTGTGTCGAGGGGCCACGTTTCATATCTGACAGCGGTTTCACATGTACGATACACTGCCTCCAACATGTTTGGCATGTTTTAAATAAGTTGAAGGACTCTGTGTGTACGTTAAATGATTTGTTGGATTTTTTTTTGCGTGAACGAAACGTCTCGGAGGCTCTTCCACACAGCACGTCCTGGGACGCACAGCTGTTTTTTTATTTTTTATTTTCAAGATGGTTTTTGTTACAAGCCCGAGCACTCACACCTTTTTATTCTGGAGATTGTAATTGGTAGCCGAGTCGGTCTTTTTTCTCTTTTTGTGTTCTTTTTCTGTGGCCTAGAAAGTCTCTGTTACGAAGGTTTACAGCAGAGAGGGGAGTGTATATATAACAGCGTTTCACTGGCCTCCAATTATTTTGGAAGCAGAACGTTGTAATCTAGTGGTTTCTTTCAGATTTTGGTGGGGGTTAATTTTGCAGGATATAGAGCTTTTTTGTTTTTTGTTTTTTTTATATGTTGCTTTTAAAACTTGTACATTTACAAGACCCAGTGGTGATTTGTTGGACCAATGTCTCTTTGTAATTTGTTTGTCTAAAAAAAATAAAAAAGTCATTTTGTTCTTCATGTTGTATGTTTTGAAAGAAATGAAAGAACAAATCTTTTAAAGCGGTGAAACATTTTTCGTGGGTAGTGTTTGGCACTAACTAGCATAGTTAGCGTTATAATCGTAAACCCTTTTCAAAACCTAGTCGCCTATTAATGTAAAGGTTTTTGGTTGCATTCCTGTAGGAAGAATGTGAAATAAATAGAAGTTTGATTTATGAAACTTGCGCTATATTAATCCTCTATTAAAAATGTTATTTAAGTAATTATTATTTGCCCTAGAAATGAGGGATGCACAATATAGCTGCATTAACATCAGTATTGGCTGATTATACTCATTTTTGTTATCACTCGGATAAAAACTGGATCAATATTAGGAACTGATATTTATTTCCAAATTGTTTGTGTTTCTGCCACGGAGGAGGCTGGTCACACTGTATTTTTCCAATCAACAACAGCAACAGAGACGCTATTGATACCTGGATCGTGGGGTGTTAACTAAAGCACACATGCAATGTAAGTGGTGCGGTCATTTTTTTCAAGATGTTGAAATGATAAGGAAGTTTATATAATATCGTATATAGGCCACAAGAACAATATTATCAAAAATCTGTATCAGCCCAAATTTTTAATGTCGTTGCATCCCTACTATAAATGATCAATGACTCTATCTTTATTGAGCAATACTATTAGCGGTGTCCCCATCTGATGTCAATTTCGGAAACTGGTCCGATATCAGCAAAAAAAAAAGTTCTAGCTCTTTTTGTACAAAACATCAGATGATGACATGTAGGGAAAAGAACAGGATTATTCAGAAGAAGCTGAATATTATGTCAGCGCGTGAGCGTCGTGTATTTCTTGTTAGGATGCCGTTGGTTTTATGCAATTGTTACCCAACTAGGTCACAGCGCAGCGACTCTTAAGAACAACCAGACGGTCTTGGTTGTAAAATGTATGTTTATAAAGGTAGCCCCCTGTCGGCCATATGTGCTCACTCTCACTTCCTATCACTGAGTTGAGTCTATCTGGGCAGGTTTCAGGTGAATCAAAGAGATTCTGGGTCAGTGCTGTTGTAATTGAGCGTATGGTCGTGCCGGACAGATTTTTATCAGGTTTGAATTGGGCTATGTCGTTTCATTTGCCACCCTCAACTGTAAAAAAAAAAATAAAAATAAAAAAATGTCCTCCCGCCGCCTGAAATGTGTCTTCCAGCATTCGCTTCAGAGACGGCCGGCGATTGGCTGCTTTCGTCCATTTGTCTGGATCCATTTATAGTATGGGTGGCCCAGTGGGAATCGGATCCTTAAATGGTGCAGCGTCAGTGCTGAGCTGTACCAGTGGAGTCGCGGAGGGCTGTGAGCGCAGAAACATAACCCCCCCTTATTTTCCACAGGCTGCTGAGGTGGTGGTGGGGGGATCAGAGCGAGGATGAGCCCAGAAAAGGCAATAAAGTAGAAGCAGTTGTTTGTCAAAGTGACATGATGGTGCTGGAGCACCGCTGGCGATGAAGTCTCCGTTTATGTTAAAGCAGCATAAACTAAGTCGTTGAACATGAAACGTGTTGCTGAAAATGACCGCCGGTCCATACTCCGAGCTGTTTCTCTTGTAACCACAGGGTGCTCCTCTCGGGCTGCTGTGGAGGCTCTCAAGACGACCCCTAGTAAAAACGCTACTCCCCGAACGGAGCAGCAAGCGTTCCTGCTGCTGCTGGCACAACGAGATGAGGATCCCAACATCTGCTGGTCTCTGTTTCCCCTGGCAGCCTCCAGAGCAAGCATCTCGTGTCTAATGTGGAGTTGGATACGGGGCAAAGCAAGGGTCAGGGAGATGTTTCATGGAAAACGGGCTAACACATGATATAATCGATCCCTGACTAATGTTGCAGGATTTGGTCAATTCAACTGAAGCAAAACAAACTGTCTAGGGCTACTTTGTAGGAAACACAGCACCTTAAAAGTATATCGACCACAAAAAACCCAACAACTTATGTTTGCACTAGATTGTTATCAGTACGCCGTGAATTATAGGGAGGAATGTTAACCCAGATTCGATTCAATTCTTAATATTTCTCTCGATTTTAATCAGGCTTGGATCTGGAAGGTTAGTCTTGTGACATCAAGATGTCCGTCGTTCTCCGTTCTGCGGCTACTCGCGGCTAAGCAGAGGGGAAATGTGGTTGCAAACCCAGTGAAGCTGGGCGAATGTGAAAGAACCCCGTCGTGCCACGATCCCCTCCATCTGAACATGCTATCAGACGGCCGTGTAAATCTCAGCCTCTTTGCGGTTTGGGGTCAAGGAAAGAAAAAAAAAGAAACAGAAACACACCGGACCTCATCTATTGTTTCTTCCGAGCCAGGCCCCTCCCTCTTTTTATTTATTTATTTTCTTCTTCTTTGGTGTTTGTGGCTTCTTAATATTTTGGGAACATCCTGTTTGTGTGTCTAATGCTGGATTGTTCGGTTTAGAGCCTCCCAACCATCGCTGTCCTCTCATTATTGTGGCCGAGCAGGAATGATATGGAAAGGGAGACGGACAGAGATGTGATGAAGAGACGAGGGAGGATGGGGGGGCATATCATCAAGAAAGAGATGAAGAGAGAACCAGTTAACAGAGTGGAGTTTGTGGTTGGCTGTGGTGGAGTGGTGGGGGCCATAAGGGTTACTGCAGACAGACACCACTGGGAGTTCTGGTGTTGCTGGTGTTTAGCAATGTAAGTTTGATGCAATTTAATGCTGTAAAGCAGGGGTGCCCACACTTTTCGAGAATGCGAGCTACTTAAATATGACAAATCCTAAGGGATCTACCCCACCACCACCATCGCCTCAAAAAAAAAAAAAAGCACAACACCTATATTTTTTTATATTATTTAACTAATTTTTACTGTGTTTTTGTCCTTTTAGGACACAATGGATAAAGTATAATTTCTTTTTTATTCAGCCTCCTTTACTCAGACACCCCATAAATAAGAAACGATTCAATATTGATGCGCCATGTAAGAGAAGGTAAGGGTGTGTAGACTTGTCCAAGGCTTCCAATAGCCTTTTTGTTTAAGTTGCTCCTTCCTCCCAGCTCACATCTGTACACAAAACCTCTTACTCTGACATAAAAGTACCTGGTTGTGTTTCTATGTGTAATTAAGCCAAACTACGACTTTCCTTCTTGTATATTTTTTTTTAAGGCTACTTTGAATCGAGTTGCCGAACGGTCCAAATTGAAGCGCCTCCAGCGGCGAGCCGCTTGCCCTTTTTAGGACAAGGCTGCTCAAAAACACGGCGCCTCACCTTTTCCTTTGATGACGTTCTCAGACCATTTCCTCAGCCCTCTGTTAATTGTCACTGCTTGTCCTTTATTTAACTGAGAAATACCTCCGGAAAAGGGCGGTTATTCATAGCAGAAGGAAACCTTGTAGTTTTACATTACGGTACAGAAAGTGGGCTGATAAACTCGCGTTAATATATGAACAAAAGAGCTAGATGGCAGATTTTTGAGGTTTTTATCTCCAAAAGTATAAATGAGAAAGTGATAAAATCATCTTACTGATCATGTTTGTTTTTTTCTGGTTGTTGGTTCCTACCAGCAGCAGGCTAGCCTGGGTCATGATGAGGGAAAGGCCACCCCTGGGTCTTATTCCTCTCCGCTTCGCTATTTTCCCTCGCCATGTCAGATCCTGGAAAGCCGACCTATTCCGTCTTCATTTTCCTCGTCTGTCTTGCGAGCAGCATTTTTCCGTTGTTACTTCACCCGTTATGGCTTCCAGATGTCCCTCCGTCCCACTCAGGACTTTTGGATGAGGTTGGAGAGCGGCGCGGGTGAAATCCTTGGTCCGCTGCCGACTGAGCATATTCTTTTCGTTTTACTCCTCTCTCTTTACAAATTATGGTTGCAACGATGACTTCCTGTGTTTTGTTTATGGCTAGATATTCAGTTTTTGTTTTTTTAGCCCTTTCATTTAAAACTTTTATCTTTAATAAAGCTATTTTGTTGTACTCTTTTACAATCATCTTTCACATTTATTGCAAATAAAATGTGACAAAGATGTCCTGCTTAAAAATTCAACATACGTAGAACAAAAACCACAGAAATAGGGTTAATTCCTCTGCTATTAAAATCAAATCTGATCACATCACATGATGTTTTAAGGTTTGTCTGCTTGAAATTTGATTCCTACTGACTTATAATTTTTGTCTGTAACCCCATTAAACAAATGACACAAAACACAAAATTAACATTAATCAATGCTTCATGATAATAATATTGAAAGAAAAATGACTTCTTTTTTTTTTTTTTTTACTGAATTGGAATGAAAAGCAAACATGACATAATTTGTTTTTAATATGATTTTAGGCTTTAAAATCATTCACTTTTTCACTTAGACTGGAATGTTTTCAGGAAAAAGAGGAGTATTTCATCAGAATAATGAAGGATTAATTAGTATAGTAAATGTCACCTTATGTCAGAAACTCTAATCAAGAAATGTTTTTTCATATGTTTTCCTCTAATTTTATGAGGGGGAAAGAAAACATACTTAAAAACAAACACAGAGACCCTTCATTGACTTTTTAAAATCTCGTTTAGAATCTTCGAGGGTATTTTTATGTTTTTTCCACCTTGATCTTCATTATTCTCGGCATCTTAATCCATTGAACAATTTGTACTTAACCTCACGTTAACTGTCTCCTCCACACAATCATCCAACTCTCATTTCTTTTCCATGTCATGCAGTGACGCTTACTCCAGAACAAGTGGTTTATTTAAGCTTATGATGGCCCTTTTTCTTTTCTTTTTTTTTTAAACACACAGAATCTTGTTACACCCAGCGCTGAGTCACACACAGCACATACGCTTGTTTAAGAGCAATGGGCTGTCTGACTTAACGGGCAGATATGAGTTCACATGAAAACACCCGAGCCTGGGACTCTTTCTGTGAGCAAACACGCTCGCCCGTGGTTCCTCAGTTTCACTCAGAAAAATCCTTGACTCCAGCCGTGGGCTCAGAGCGAGATGGTTCTGATAAGCCGCTCTCGGTGCTTTTGGGCTCTTCACAAACCAGTCTGGCTGTGTAGTTCAGGTGGCGTCCCGTGTTTTTCCAGTTTCGCCGCGTTAGACTTTATGAGCAGGTGCCCAGGAATCTTCCGTCATGCAAGCGTCTTCCATGGTGGTTTGTGTGTACGCCGGCCTCCTCCCGTGTGCCATGCAGGACACCCGGACGATTTCCGACCTTGGCGCAAAACCCGGAAAACAAAGAGCTACAGTCGTGCTCAAGTTTGGACAGTCGGGCTTCCTAAGTGTCCCCTTCGGTTCTTGCTGCACTTCATCATAGCAACGGTTGCTGTTTTTAGGTGAGCCTGTATATTTGGCTAATGAAACAAGACGCATGACCAAGCTGTGTGGTATTTCTTCACACCGTCTGCTGAGTAAAGGGAAGCTGCGTGTCGTTAAAATAAAAAGGAAATGCCCACACGCTGATCCTAAAGTAAACCTGGGCTGGAACAGACAACAGGCTCGTCTTGTTTTGGTTTGACGTGTTATTGATTGGTTGCTCAGTGTTTCCACACATGTCGCCAGTTGAAAGAGGTTTGCAGATAAACTCTCGGAAGGTAAACAAACATTCAGACATTCGGCGGTCATCCCGCTTTCCTCTAGGTTTTCGGATGCACATATTTGTACGCGTCTGTGTCTGTACATGAACTTCGCTGCGGACGGGGCCCGTGGGCTCCTGGCTCCGACATGAAAGGCATCTCTCATGTGGCAGCTTTCAGTGCAGCTCCTGAGTCAGCGTGCAGCCGCTAATTTCTCCCTCTCGTACCCCTTTCCTCCCCACGGCCTACGTCTCAGTTCAGCTTGTGTAATTCACAATCCCATCGCCTCGGAAAACATTCATACGGCCTGAACTTTTCCACATTTTGTAATGTCACAACCGCAAACAGTGTCTTTGTATGGATTTTGTGTTAGACCAACAAAGAGTGGTACACAACTGGTAAAGGCGGAAACAAGGATGCATAGTTTTCTCTGATTCCATCCAAATAAAATGCATTTTAACCAAACGGTTGTCAAAAGTCTAAAATACATATTTGGAACATGACATAATTGCAAACGTAGCTATTTAAACAGTGCAGCAACACCTTTATGTAGACCACAAGCGAGGGGACCCATGGCAACTCTAGAGGAGCTCGGGAGCTTCATGTTTTCTTTAAATGTAATTGGATTTTGCCAATGGTCTTCTATAGCTGATTGTGGAATGAGTTGCTACTGAGGTCATCTGGGGGAAAGGACAGATAGAGCTGGGTATCATCTGCATAGAATTAATAAGAGATACCGAATGAATGTTTGGGCCTAGTGAGTTACGATTTTGTGAAAATTAATATTCAACCCATCCTGGGGATAGTTCATTGTAAACAACATTAGCTTAAATCCAATGTATTTCATATTTGTCCATGACAAGGCTTGTTTGTTGAGGTTGTATAAAGGTAAATAAACAGACAAAAATATAATGCTTGTGTCTGGTTGTTTTTTTTTTGTTTATCTAAATCCTAAAATTTGGGACAATATCCATAACCAAATATCTTCGATACATATGAAATATATTTCATTACACGTTCGACCCCACAGGCTAGATTGCACCCCCTCCCGCCCCTGCAGAAACTCATCCACGAATGGCAACATGATATAATACTCATACAGTAATTTTCAGCTCTGGTTTAAGTCTAGCTGGAAAAAAACAAGAGCTGTCTTCCTCCATAATGGCTACTGAATGCATTCAAAGCGACAACGTCTAGCAGTGTGGGATTTACATGTTAGGGCGGGTTGGTACCAGTGGCTCTTAGTGCAACAGCACACAGGACTTCCCCAGTTTGTTTGACAGAGACTGTGTTCTTAATAGAAAATGCTCAGTATTCCAAGGAACATGAGATCATCCGAGGTCTCTCTTGAAAATGTCCAAATATTTGATGTTCCAGTTTACGGTGTCCAGATCTGATAGACATTTTTGGTGTCAGGATACATATCCTGAACACCGAAAGGCAACAGTTATATCAGTTGTTTAGTAGGTTGCCATTGTTACTAGAGCTGAGTGTTTGTTTTAACAGAAGAATCATTTTCTGAGCAAACTACTACTGGTGGTGTTATACTTTTGTTTTAATGAGAGCACAGCTGTTAGAAGTTGTATAAGACATTCCAAAAAGACCGGCAGGTTCTGTGTAGCATGTAGATTAGACTCTCATCAGTATTTGGGTTTAATGTTTTATCACGATATATTGTGGTACTACCATATCTATAAAAGAAGCAAGATTGGTCTTGAAAGAACATTATTGGGTGACACGGTTTGCAATCACTAAAGCACACAGTGACTGCGTTTAATCATATTTGTTTATTTACAAATGCTGGCATGGAACAAACCGTAGCATAAAGTAAAAATAACAACTTTTTAGAGTTTTTAAACATGAACTCTAATTTATCATTTTTAGCAAATTGATTCAAAATTCTTATCCTGAAGAGAAATTGATCACAATAGTTATAAAAAGTGTCATAATGCACACCCCCACACCTCAGTATCCATCTACCCAATGGATGGATTTTTGTAGGTTTCTGGTGGATCTCTGTACAGTCAGGTGTTTCCTGCCTGGCACGGCAGACCGCTGCGATTTCTTTGCTCTGCAGAACCCACCTTCCCTCTGTCATGTGGCTTGCTGTCGGCAGACCGAAGAGCGATTGTGAAGAAAAAGACTGAGGGGAAGAGATTGTTGAGCAGCGAGTGAGCAGTTTCTTTCTTAGTGAGAGAACATCCTCTTTTTCAACACTGGAGGCTGTATGAAATCAGTGCTAATAGATCCTGTCTGGCTAAGGTGGGATCGCAGACAAGCTAAAGGGTTAGCTTACCTTCTGAAATGCTCTCTTACTGCGATATAGTAGCTGAACACAAAGAGCGCTTGTAAGGAGATGCCATCTTTTACTAACTTCAATATCCTGCTATTTGAAGTTAGAAATTTTGAAAACATTAAATAGAAAAACCGTCTCAGTTTCCAAGATGCTGACCTTAGTGAACTCACAGCCCGATCCAGGCATGCTGGGAGAATGTGAAACAGGAAGTGGCCTGAATAGTTTTCCACAAATGAGGGAAATGCCGACTCTGTCAACATAGATCAAATCTGGTGAGCGTTTGTGAGAGAACGTTGGCAGCCATCGGCAAATCATAACTGAGGACACAACAATAGCCAACTTTATCGTCCAGCCTCGCTGTGTCCGTTGTCACTGGCTGAAAAGAGGACCAGGTGGTCACCGGCGCTGTGATACAAATGTATTTTAGAAGGACGTGGAGGCCGAGATATGGGACTGTTGCCGGTTCATATTGTTCCATGAAACGGTTATTTTGCGACTCGCGTGGAATCCAGTAAATATTGCGAGCTGCCCGTGTTTTACACACAACACAGTGTAACGAAGATGTTATTGTTATCAGAATTGTGTCAACACTTCTAATTAAAACCAGAAGATTGCTGGTTAGATTCAACACATCCTCACCTCTGTTTAATAAATAGTTTGGTCAGATAAGTCCTATTATTGTTTCAGTAGATAATTCTATGCTGTAATAGATCATTTTTCCGCTTTTGCAGACTTGGGTTGAAAACAAAATTACCCATGTCAATTAGGCTGTATGTAAAATCCAGTTTTTTTTATTTTTTATAGTTTATATATAAACTAGCCGTTAAGCAGATTAACCCATGTTTAGGCAATAAACAGTACCTTGTGTGTTCCAGATGTATGTTTTATTTGGTAATTTTAGTTTTATTTGACATTCTGAATGTTAATATTGGGTAATGTCACAATTTCAATTGGGTTTGCAGAAAATGTAACTTAAAAACACACAAGATATTTTTCTTTTCATTTAAAATGGATAACTATTTAACTTCCTGCTTATGAAATACTAAAGTTGCATTTATAACAATTTTGAAAAAGCCTTTTATTATAACGCTGGAATTTAGAGGACAAAGGGATTCTCAGGGATTAAGGACCACAGCCGCCACCTAGCATCTAAAATCCACCTTTTGTTATAATAGTCCATAGGTCAAATATGTAAGAACATATGCACGATTTGGTTATTTCAGTTTATTCTTGCAGGTTTCCTGTAATTACTGAATCCCTCTACGGATGAAAAAATAAATCTGTATTTTACCGTCATCGGAACAATAAACTCATATAACCATGTTCTCTTTTGTTTCTGCAGCCAAAGCCTTCACTTCCAACGTGAAGCAGATGCGCCTTCACAAGGAAGACTTTGAGATCCTGAAGGTTATCGGAAGAGGAGCATTCGGAGAGGTACCGCACTGGCTTTGCAAGAATATAAATACAATATTTTACCATCTTTTATAGGGTCAACACCCTCTGAACGGTTTAATATGGCTCGCTGTTCTGTCCTCTCAGAATCTGTTGTTATTTTGATATTGAATCGTTACTTCAGAGAAAGGAACTTGTTTATCACAAACTTGCTACAAAGTTGAGCCAAATGAGGAATGTATACGTCTGTGTCTGTTGTCTAAAAAAAAGATCCCAGTGATGTAACATGAAGAGTCCTTAACTTAAGGCGGAAAGAAAACGGAGGAAAAGATCATTACAGTGGCACCATCTTTAATTACTCTCTGAGGCCTTAGAAATGCTACGGTGACAGGACTTCCCTTCAGATCAACAGAATGCAGATTTTCAGAATGTCCCTGGTGCTTATATAGGTGAGAGATGTCAACTCAGCAAGTGTCTAGAAGACATTCTGACAGACCCCTATTGCTTTCTATGCAAATCAGTTTTACCTTCACTTCCAGCTGAGTTCCATAAGGCAGCGCGCAGTACCACTCTGCCATCTGAGCATGACTCGACTTGCTTCTTAGAGCTCCCACAATCCTTTTCTGCCCCTGAACATACATAGTCTCATCTAAGACAACCAGAGGAAGCGAGTGGCGGTATTCAAATCCTTGCGTTGTTTATTTGCACATCTCTCTGGGGGGAAGAGTTCAAAAATGCGTGCCATCGTGTTTCAGGTAATGATGTCAAAGGAGAGGAATGCCGGAGGGACAACAAGTATGCGAGTTTTTAGCCACAATTCTTTAGTGTCCGACTTAACATTATCAGGTTGTCACATATTTTACCTGTTGTTTTTTGGAAGCACTAAACGCTTTAATTAGGAGTTTTGTATGGTCAGTGTAAAACATGGGGACTCCTTGGCACCATTGCCATGTCGCAACAGCATTCCCACTAAATGTTACCTATGCTGGCATGTGTGAGTTGTATTTGCGTGACTGTTTTTGCAGGACTTCTCAATAGAGATGCATGGATCAAAGATATTGCGATTGGATTTTTAAGTGTTGTTCTGATCCATCGACCAGCCTCGTTGACTACTAGAATTATTATTAACAGCATATTAATATACCTTCTAGATAAATTGAAAATGTAGTTGTTACAATAAAGTTAAACCTGTTTCTTGAACAAGAACATATAGTAACCGAGCTGTCTCGCTCTCTCTGTGTGGGACAGAGGTATCAGTGTAACGAAAAGCCATGACAGCGCATTTTCTTAACTGCTTAAAGTTAAATAGGAAACGGCTCTGAATTGCTTTGTACTGAATTAAATTATTTATTTATTTATAGTATGTAGACAGAAGGTATAAACTGCTTTGTATTTTTAATAAATACTTATTTATATTGGGTGCAGGCGTACAGTGCCTTGCGAAAGTATTCAACCTCCTTGAACCTTTTCAACCTTTTGCCATAAACAAAAAGATATAAAATATTTTTTTTTGTGAAGAATCAACAACAAGTTTGACACAATAGTGACAAAAACTTTGTTTAGCATCTTGTGATGGCGATTAGAACAGTTGGCTTAGCTTAGATGTACTTTGTGATTTATATGGCAAAATATTATCCAATCACTCTGGGAGAGAGCTTGCTCATTGAGATGGAATGAAACAAGAAGTGATACTGGAATCCACACCCTTGATCCCGGAACAGATGCACTATTCAAAACGGAAGCGCATCAGAATAAATTAAGAAAGGCTGCATACATGGCAATAAAGGAGGCAATGTGAAGCGGTTGGAGGTCCTCCATTTGACTTTGCAAATCTAGAGCTATATTTCCATAGGTTATGTAAAATCCATCCATTGCTATCCAACAGCAGTTTTAAATGTTATGGTTTGCAGGTGGGTCATTGTGCCTCTAAACCTTTAATGCACCATAATATTTTAGTGTGCAGGTCAGTATGAGCCCAGAGATGGTTTGATGTCGTCCTCTGATTGTGAGAAACGGGAATAGAGACGAATCTCCGCCGATGAATGAGTTGTTCAGAAAAGCTGTTTAGCGCTTTACTCTTCAGTTGTTAATGTTGCTGGGATGGTGAGGTTGGCTGTTACAGCAGTTTGATCTTTTGGCAGCATGAAGGAGATCTTTTAGCTTGTTCTCTGTTCTTACTAACCTCCACTTAATATATTTAATGTATTATCTGCTCAAAAAGTAAAAAGCGAAAGGCTACTGGCCCATTTTTATCTCCCAGAGATGCTCGTCTCCTCCATGGCTCCGAAGTCATTTCCATGACTGTCCCACCAACTATGATCACAATGTCAACGCTTCGCCACAGCTTTCCTCCAATTTGTCAGGATGCTGCTCTGTGCTGGAAGCTCATTGCAATTGTTGAAGCAACACTTGTAGCAACAGGTATCAACCAGTCCAGGCTCAGTTGGCATTTCATGCTTCAAATTCTTGCACATCATGTCCTATGTTAGGCCATTGAGACAACATCAGTGTTGGGGGGAAAAGTCCTGCTTTTTCTTCAGCGTGTAAACTTTAAAAGCTTTAAAAAAAAATTTACCTTTAGTTTGAGCAAAGTAATTGAATTACTCTGAGCTTACGTGTTTGCTTTTCGGTTATCGACCGTTAATAAGTTGTTAGCCGTTTATATCCATGCTCCCATTTTGAAGTGGGTGAAGACTGTTTACCCTGCAGCTTGGTTTTCTTTCCGCAGCAAATCCAGTTTATCATGTACCCACAATGCTTTTGACCAAATCCGTGTTCAGTCAGGCTAGATTAGCAACTGAACTCCACGAGGACGGGAAAGCTCTGCTCCAAACAATCACATCCTATAGCGCAACAGTACTGATGGTTGTTACTATACATGTTAAGTTACTTTTGTTTTTCACTAATCGCTTCTGTAACATCTTTTTGTTTTGACAAATCTGTTGTTATTTACTGAACTCAGGTAATATTATATATAATTTCTGACTGTTAGGTTGTGACCGCTGAGCGTTAATGCAGAACACAAAATGCTTTCTTCTAACCTAAAAGGGTTAAGGTATCTGGGCTGCTTATAGCAGGTTTGACAGAGAATGTCTAAACTTTACAGCAGAGCTTTTAAAGATGTTATTCAAAGGTGTGTTGTTTACTCTTATAGGCACTCAAAGACAGGGTGCTACCAGTTTATTATTGCCTTAAAATCGTTCAAGGCTTGGCTTTTAGAGTTAGACTTGGATAACAACTCTAGATGGATTTTAATTAGGTCCATTAGGTAATCCTTCGACCTTTTTAAGGCAGTTCCTGTTCAGTTTTGTTATCCAAAAGCTGTGGATAATAATTTAGCCGTTTTATAGTGGGTTTTTAAGTTCCAGTTATTTTCCTAACATCATAAGAACCTCACCATCAGCCTGATGCATAGGAAGTTTATCGTCACATATTATCCTACCAACGTTTTAGTGGTTTGCGTGTCTAAAACCAGTATGATGACACGAGCAGCGCAGTTTATCTGTCATTCCTGCGTCCACAGCTGCTGTTTTCAGACAGACGGTCATCTCGACTCCTTTAAAAGATCTGAAAATGTATAACGGTTTTCCGGAAATCTGCTTCAGACACTCAGGTTTCTATCTTTTCCACTAATCATTGTGATGCTCAGAGATGAGCAGACGGTGAAATGTACAGTCACTTGGTCATCGGTGTCTGGCATTATTAATCTGTCCATCCAATCATAGGATGTGTTCAACTTATCTTACTTTGAGAATTATTTTGAAGGGGAACCGTACTTCCTCCGTTGTCCTCCATGATGGGACGTCTGAACCATCCCAGCTAACTTAACTTGAGGGACTCCTCAGACTAAAAGGAGACGCCTCTCGTCTCATCTTAATCTTAATTATTCGCTCTCTATACTTTATTATTGTAGAACAGGTACAAAAGTGAAATATACATCTACACTTTACGTGGTCTACGGTCAAACAGGCGTAATTATTCACCGTTTCTGTTCTTCCCAGGGTTTGCTTTTCATATCTCTGTCTTTAAAGCCACACTTGAAGTATTTTTAAACCCTTCATGTTTAATTTATCCGCTTTCTTTTCCTATTTGACTCAAAATGTATCTTGTTTTAGAATAACACTAGATTAATAATAAGAGGGAGACCCCTAATGACCTTCCAATGGAGGATGTTTGTGTATTTTTAAAATATATCCATATAAAATGTTTTCCTTTGTGCAGCTTCAACTATCTTTTTACCCTAAGAAATATAACACACATAAATAATGAGTCTAAGCTAGTTTGGCATTCTTTTGTGTTCTTGTCTTTCAAAGTTGGCTAAAAAGGTCAATTGAGTTTTTGTTTTGTTTTGTTCCCCCCAGGTTGCTGTGGTAAAAGTCAGGAACACGGATAAGGTCTTCGCTATGAAGATTCTCAACAAGTGGGAAATGCTGAAGCGAGCCGAGGTTTGTACCACATAACGGCTTTTAAATGGCCTCTCCAGGATGCAATGATGTTAGCAAATTTGTTACGTATGGTAGTCTGTTTCAGTAATTATGGACATTTTTCATGGAAAACAATTAGGGGTTTAAACAAAAAGAGAAAATAAAACACCCTG
>JAVLVB010000374.1:2674207-2690940 GCA_032876305.1 Orestias chungarensis
TATGGCTCTCTGAGCGTAATTGCTCCTTCGTTGCAAGGCAACCCCCCCCCCCCCCCGGTCAGGTCTTCTTCACTGTTGGTTCTGGTACGTCTCATCCAGTAGCTCATCTTTAGCTTCACTGTGGGGTTTAGGTCAAAGGGGTTTGCTGGCCAATGAAGAACAACAACACAATGGTCTTTAAAACCAGCGTTTGGTTGCTTTGGAGCTCCCTGGAAATCAAAATCAAGCATTTCCATAGAGTCCATAAAATGAAACATTAACATGAATAGATATAAAGAGTTCTTCTCTTTTGTCCTCAATGCAGGTTTAGGTTTACCTTAAAACAAAATATGCCAGTCTTAGTCCGTGCCCCAGAATGTCTTGATTCAATCCTATAAGACTGTGGTCGTCCATATTGCTGGTGGATCTTTGTCTACCATACTTCTTCCTTCTAATTAACGTTTCATTATTTAACTATCGTTACTTTTACTGCTTGGCCTCATTGTGGAGAGTCAGCAGCTACCATCGTGAATGTTCAGCTCATGCCATAGAAATAACATTTCTTGGTTAAAAAAATACTTTTATTTGGTCCTACGTGATGTTCCACTTCACCAAGATACCCAGATATATCCGAAAAATGTAAACATTTTGAAAATCTTACAGGAACATTATCACTTTCGATAACTGGTTATAACTTACTTACACAAAGATGGATATTTGAAAGCCTTTATTTTTGGTAATGATTTTCCACTTACAGCTTGCGAAATTCAGAAATACAAGACAAACGGTTCTAATGCAGAAATATATCCTTATAGATAAACATGTGTCAAATCTGCTTCCGGGGTTGTTATTTTCAAATTTAATCTTTTGACCTCACAAATTAGCCTAAATGGGAATGCATCTGATTTTCGATGACATTTGACTGTAATTTGTGTCTTCGATCTTCCTACAGACTGCGTGTTTTCGTGAGGAGCGAGACGTTTTGGTGAACGGTGACAGCCAGTGGATCACCACCCTGCACTACGCCTTCCAGGACGACAATAATCTGGTAACATGCAAATTTTCCTTCCTCTGCAGCCTTGGACATAACATAGACGTAATTATGTGGACAACAATTATATAGCTAAACATTTAGAATCTGAGTTACTGGAAGTTTATTTTATGTAGAAAATGTAGACAAATCTGGACAGAAACGATCATAACAGGAGCAAATGATGATTTCATGTTTGTCATTGTCTTCCTGATTCGCGACTATTGTTCATCTTTCACATCGCGCAACAACGGCTGTATTGTTTGTGTGCGTCTGTGTCCATGACTACATGTCAGTCGGTTTTTGTATTTCACCCTTCAGGTGGTTTTTAGAGCTCAGTGCTGCCTCCACAGGAGGGGGCATAAAGTGATTCCTCACTGGGGTTTATATCCAGTCTAACACAAGTGAAAAAGACATAACCGGAATATAAGTATTACAGATACAATCTTTGCTGAATACAAAAACTACACTGGTCAGACGAAGTTTGTCTGACTTTAATTGGTAGCTGCAAGCATTCCTGCTCCCTCTGTCCTCTCTGCATGACCCTGAGTTGACATACCACAACTACTTCTCATTCCATTCCCCACATTCTCACAACAAAAGCTGGACGACTCCCTAAGGCTTTAAAAATACTCCCCAGTCCATCCAGCCGCTTATTTTTAGGTAAACCAAAACACACGAAACTATTTAGTCTCAGGTTTTGCTTTTTCGTTTCCTATGAAAACGACTATTTGTTTGTGTTCTTCTCTGACGTTGTTGCGTATTTTAAACATTGCGTCCCCCAGTACCTGGTCATGGACTACTACGTGGGTGGCGACCTGCTGACTCTGTTGAGCAAGTTCGAGGACCGGCTGCCAGAAGACATGGCGAAGTTCTACCTTGCAGAGATGGTGCTGGCCATTGACTCCGTTCATCAGCTGCACTATATCCACAGGTGAGGGAGTGAAGTGGTTCCTGTTTTCACTCTGCGCCTGTGTGCGTCCTCATTTTTTAAGCCGAACGCTGACTGAGCAGTAACTCCTGGTGATGAATGTTTGGCGTATTTTACCTAGTGCTGCAGCTGGGGAAATATTCCAGTTGTGGGGAGGCACGTCAGCCTCAGGAGAGGCAGGATGTCAGGATTCTGGAAAACCATCGCAATCGGTTGGGAAAAAAGGAGAAAAGGGCTCAATCTGTAAAATATTGTTTTCCCGGAGAACAAATAGTCCAAAATACCAGAGCCATGAATCAGAGGGAGAACATCCCCAACTTTCAAATTAATTTGCATTTAATCATGTTACAAAAAAAACAACTTAATTTTACTATAAATCAACAAAAATGTATTAAAAAATGCATATATTTTGTTTTTCTTACAAAAAAAAAAGATTTGCAGTGTTTAGTCCTCTGTACTCTGATACCCTTTAAATAGATCCTGCTTTTATTTAATTGAACCTTGGTGTAAACACAGCTGCTCTGTGAAGGCATCAGACGTTTCTTAGAGAAGGAGCACAGCGGACAGGTGAGGGGAGGAGGCTGTCCAGAAGTTTAAAGCAGCGTTAGCTAAACATGGAGCAAAACATCCTAATGGACAGCAAAATAAGGCTAAAGCTAACACGGGATAGCTTGGATCCAAACAGATGTAGTCCTGAAAATCCGTGTTCAGATGCTCACCATCCAGTCAGAGTGAGCTAGAGCTAGTCTGCAGTAAAATGTTGATAATAATAATAATCTCTAAATATCTGTAGGAAACAAATCCTAAAATGGCTGTAATTTTAGTAAAACGTGGCTTTACAGAATAGGGACTGCTCAGAAGCAATGGCTGCTCACTTTAACAGACTGTCAGATCCGAGTGGAACGTAATTCAGACGTATTCAAGCGGTGTGTGTGTGTAGATTTTTTTGTTGTGTCATATAAGCAAAGTTTTCCTGCAAGAGAGAGAAAAGCAACAACTTTAAAAGCTGCACATAGATTCCTACCCTTCCCCTGATATACAGTCTGATGTAAGAAGAAGAGTTTTGATGCGTTAGAAAAGCATTTCTACCGAAACTAAAGACATGTACAGTTTTTAGATTGAAGAACGTTCTTCATCTAAAGGAAGGAAGCTCCACTTCTTCCTCTCTCTCTTTTCCTTTGCTGCTTTTCTCACCTTTCCTTAGGTCCTTGTTCCGTCTCAAGGTGGAGATACTTTTTCGCTTGACAAACAAAATCCCCCAGAGCTCATTGTTGACATTGCACAGCATGAGAAACTGTTTTCCTCGCTGACATAGGTGCCAAAACAATTTAATTTCATTTCCCCCCTCCAACCAGCTAAAGATGCCCTTGGGAGCAGGATATAAGGCTCTTCCAGACAGGAAGTAGTCACATGGGCATGTGACTTGATTATAGCTTCACTTTCGCCGGGGGCTCGTCACAGCGCAGCGAGCGAGAGAATGATGGATAGATGGAGGAAATAATGTGAGATAATTAGAAAAGAAGAGAGGGTCAGAGATGAAGATTGGGTGCTTGGTATTTTGGGTGTGTGCTGGTTTTGTTTTTTGTTTTTTTCCTGTGTAATACACCACCGCTCAGTCAGACATATATACACTTGCTGGGTGACACTGACAGACTCAAAGACCTATGTAAATATAAATGAATGGAAAGAGAGGGAGCCAACGGCGCCACTAATTGCACAGCGTTACTAGGGGCTGCGGCGCTGGGGTTGCTGGATGGAAAGAAGAAGACTGGGAGGAGGGGACAGCCTTGCTCCTCTTTTGGTCTCCTTGTGGACACTTTGGGACACTAATGACCGGTTTTAGGAGAGTGTGGGTGGGGGTGTGGTGCTCTCTCTCTCTGTCTCTCTCTGTCTCGTGGGAGATTCCTGTGCTGACTTTGGAGGAGGGTGGAGACAGCCGGGCAGGTCCCCTGAGGAGGCTGTGTCCTGTTGCTGCAGCCTGCTGACTGTGTGTGCTTGGGAGCGAGTGAATCGGGATGTATGTTTATCTCTCCGGTCACGCTTGCATGGCAGCTATCTGTTAACCGTCTGATAGGTGTAGTGGTTTCTAAGCGAAAAGTTTAAGAAGACAAACGCGCTGCCAACCCTCTGCCTGAATGACCACTGAACCACAGATGTTTTCTTAAAAGAGCCGTAGAGGCACATGCTGCTTTCTATTAATTGAACAGCAGCTGACTATGTCAATAGCTCTTAATGACATCGTTGGTCTCATCTGGCTCTGCTTTTGTTACTTGACCAGGAGTAAAAATAGAGCGGGGCCACGGTGTCATTTCACTAT
The DNA here is from genome assembly GCA_032876305.1 of Orestias chungarensis. Lineage (NCBI taxonomy): Eukaryota > Metazoa > Chordata > Actinopteri > Cyprinodontiformes > Cyprinodontidae > Orestias > Orestias chungarensis. Next base: position 2,678,465 of record JAVLVB010000374.1, read on the forward strand.
GACCGCTGAACAATACATGGAGTCGGTCTATTAATGAAGATTTAATTTTTCCAACAATGGGCATATAGTCATATTTTATGTTACATTTCCAGCATCGATTTATCTTTTGGTTTCGAACCTACAACCTCAATCAAAGAACCTGCATAACGTATTTTCCCCTTAACTGATGTGCTCATTTAGGAATTACTTTTGTAATTGACAGACATTAACGAAGATTTAACATTGATGTCAGTAAAAGCCTTATTGATATACTTTATGCTTTTAATTCTCACACTTGATTAAATAATACATAAAAAATGTCGTAAGAAACATAGTAAGAAACATTTAACTCATATAAATGATCCAGTTGTAGTATTTACACACAAATGAACATGATCCAAAGCCCTAGTTTCTATATTTTTAGGCCATCCTTTTTACTATCACGGCTTAATAAGGCGATCATAACAATAATGAATCTGTGTTGTTTCGTTTTGATATTATATCTGATTAAGGAGATAAATTATGTATCTTCCGAGTTGAATTGTATTTTAAGATTTGAGATCCTGGAAGCGAGTAAAAAGTAATTAATCTTTTTTTTTTTTTTGTTGACCTGTCAGTGCTAGTCTAAGCTCCATATGGTCTAGAAATGATCAAGAAATAAAAATACTATTACACTGTACCAGCGCTGTAGATTGAAAACCCTTGATACCAGCGACCAGTTCCTGTCTAACTTTAAAACACATACATGCTAGTTTTGACAGAGAGTTAACTCAGCGCATTTAAACCCCGTTCATCTTGTTCTGGTAAGACGTGGATGATGAACCCTAGTAAGTGTTTCACTAAATAAAGTCACCATAACTTGTTACTTTATGTTGATGGTTGCTTCAGCCTTTAGCACCTTTACAAGATTCGCTACGATGATGCAACCCAGGTGGGATTGTAGATGTGACTTTGGCTAAACTTTTGAAAAACTGAATGATTCGGCGTATGTTTAAATATTTTATGTTACCGAATGAAAATAAAAGCTGAAGGAAGAGTGGATGAAAGCAACCGGGAGCAGAGATCCCTTGAGGTGGATCCTCTGTCGCCCCGGGCTGAACCCCAGAGCGCTCTGGTGCTTTCATTTGTTCGGCGGCCTCCCAGAGGACACCGACAAATGCTTCAATAGACCATGTCAGCGCCTTTGTTCTCCTGAGCACCACATCTGTCTGCTCCAACACTGATGCCTAGACCCTGATTGGACAGGCAGGGGTGGGGATGGTGGTGATGGACAGCAGACCAGGAGAGTGGCAGTAAAGATAAAACTGTGCGGATCTGTTGTAGAGACCAGGAATGTATATAATATAAAAAAAACTGCTATGACAATCTGCTAACATGCAACATCTCCTCTGAGCAGATTTACGTCCGACAGGACTGTACGGTTGTCGGTGTCTTTGCTCATGGGCGCCCTGTTGATCAGTCTTTGTCTGTTTGCTATCGATCAGAGGCGTGTGGTTCCTGTCGAATCTGCCGATCGTACTTAATCATTTCTAGTGAAAGGCTCTCCGACACGTTAACTTGCATTTTTGTATAGACCTTGCGGTCGCCTCCTCTGGGGAGATTTTACTCTACATAAACATGCGTCCCGTTATTAGCACCTCACTCAGAAACTGATATTCATCGCAGCTTACTGCCTGTGACTTTAATCTGCCGACTGGAGAAAGATCAGTTTTCACATGTTATGAACATGAGAGCTTTCAAGATGAAGCATAGACAAACATCAGCATTGCACTTTTCGATGTCATTTAAAACGTCTAGAAGGCGAAACTGCTTTGTTTTCCCTGTTAACCCTTTAAGTCAGACGAATTCATATGCAGGTCTAAGCTGAGACAGGATTTTAATGGGGGTTTATGGGATAATTTATCATTGTTGTGACCAATTTGCTTATCAATGATGTTGATAAGAAGTGGATATTTAAACGCGAAAAAAAAACATCTCGGAGTAATCAGCCTTTCTTGTTTCTTATTGTTTAATTAGAAGACATTTTAGCCTGCATCTTGAAATGTTTTTTTTCTTTTCTTTTGCCTTCCCTTTAGCTTTCAGTTTTCAGTTTGGGGATGTTGTTTAGAAAGTAAAGTAGCCGTTTTTAAGCCAGCTGTCAAGCAGGGTGCAGCAACAAAAAAGGTGTTCTGCTTCAGAAGTTGTTTGATGGAAAAAATGTAGCAGGTTTTTTTATGTAAACATTTAAATAAATAGATTTTTTTCTAACAGACAGATGTTAAATCTTAGTAGTCTACCTTTTATAATGATTTTAGAAGTTGATGTTTACTTTGTTGCTCCATGCCTTGTATTTCCCAGACATACAGAGCTTTTACCTGGAGGATCTAGTCGGTGTTGGGTTGCACGTGGACTCCAGCTCCTCGTGCCATAAATTAGCAAGAGCCGTCTAATGTGTCCCATCTCCGGCGGTCCTCCAGTTGCTAGTGTGCGAAATGTGCGAGGCGCCATCCAGATGGCCCTCACAGATGGATGCTGTGGTCTTAGTGGAGATTACCTTCCTCTATTCCCGTCTCTGCGACGCTCCTTAAGACTGCTGGAACCCTGGTGACACAGTAGCCCAATTACTGCGCTAGATAACCTGGCCTGGAGCTCCCGTTCGTTCTGTTTTGCTTACAGTTGGACGCCGTTAGCATTCGTCTGTTTACATTACTGTATGGTTAATCAATTCACTCAAAAGTAATCAGAGTTTATGTAGTTTGCTTAGATGGGACAGTTTAGGTTATCGGTGGCTTCTCTACGTACTAAGTGGTTTATCAGTAGCATCCATCCTCTCTTCTGCTATTGATACGGCAGGTTATGGTCAACTCCAGCCGTCTGAGTTTTGGCAGAGCACTGGTCTCGGCAGCAGATTAACACTCTCCAGCGACTGGACCACGTACACACACCCCCGCAGATCCACGTGCTGGCGTTCTGATCTCACGGATCATTTGTGAGGTCTGCGCTCTCCGTCGAGGTGCTGCAAAGTTCCTCCGCTTGTCAGGGGGGAAAAAAGAAACAAAGATCTGCATTAGTGAATAAATGGTGCAGAAAAGACATGTTTCCATGTTGAAGCCTAGCAACATTCGACCTATTAACAATGTTTAGTTGTTCCAGACAAAGATAGTTTGTGTTTCTTATATTTAGATTAGAAATCTGCCATACAGAGGGACACTTCTGTGTACAGTCATTTTTTAAAAACCTTTTTTAGATGGATGTGATGCAAATGGAGCTACGATGGGGGTGTTTACAAAACTCCTGTCTCACTTGTTACTTTAACCCGTTGTTGTATAAGACGAGGATTCACTGTTGCTTCTCAGAGGAGAGATGGCGAGTCCTTCCAGCTTCTCCAGACCCGCAGGATGAGACTGTTAACCGTCCCACAACATGTCAGGGGTTTCACATGTGGCACCGAAGACACGGCTGAGACATCAAAGCGGTCTCTTAAGGCGCGCCGCTACTACAAGATGGAAAAAACTAGGGAGTAAACCACATATGAAGTGGGTTTCCTTAGCTTTGATAGTTTACTTCCTGATGTTTGGTACCAGGGAACAGCATTCAGTGGGGTTATGCCTGCTAAATGCGTTGGAACTGTAAAGTTAGTTAACTGGGTGTGCAGCTTTTAATAGATGTGCCAACATCTAAAATTATCCACTGCAGGCTGGAAAATGTCAGCCGTCATAAAACAAATATGAAAGTCGGCCATTTGTGTTTTTCTGCGCCAGAGATGTGCTTTTTTTTAATTTTTGGGGCCAGTTGTATTCAGTTTACCTATAAATAAAGTAAATATCAACTTCAATAAACGGATAATAAATCATACGGTTCCAAATGCAATACCGCCGGGAGCAATACAAATATCGCAGGAAGATATTTTCCAGTTTCGTCCACCCTTTTTTTCTTCAAACGTGAAGTTCAGCCTGGGATAGGAATAAATTAGAGATGATTTCTGCGGCGTTCCCTCGCTGTCATTCACAGCTGCCAGATGAGTTGTGTTTTAGTGTGTCGATCGATTTAGATAATATTCCCACTCCCCGCCTACGCCTCCTGGATTCATCAGTCGGGGACAGACTGTATATTTTCTTGATGGTACGACGCAGTGAGGCCTCTGTTTGGAACAGTTTAGGGTTTAGATCAGTTAAAGGCGGCCAAACAGTTCAACTTAACCACCTGGTAGAGATTACATGTTTGACATTCTTCACTTTACTCTCTTCATGCCAGACTCGTAATGTGCTTTGACACCCTGAAACACCATCACTAAATGAACCTTTAGGAGTACGCTAAGCAAACATCAGTTTGAATGCTTCCATGTTTATTGAAACCCCTGATACAGGTGTATAAATGGCCTCAAGCTTGATACGAACCATTCAAATAATAATAATTTCTAATAAAATTAGTGGAGCCAATATTACCGGCACCTCGATCGGTAATGTAAATGCTCTCATTGACATTTGTCTCTGTCCAAAGCGCAGTTTAAATTCAAGCTAGCAGTTAAAAACTAACACGGCTAATGCTGGAGAACCTTCAATCAGTTATCCAATACCTGCTGTTTTCCTTGGGGATGAATACAATGTGAAACTGGAGGCCAGTTTGTTTTGATCCACTTTGCAAAGCGGGAAAAACTAGAGAGTCTGTGGTTTTAACAAGGGCACATGTTTGGAGAAGTGAGTGGTAGCTCCAAATGTTCCAAAAATCGGCTAAATAATGAATATCGGATTATGTCGGCGTCTAAAATCTCCAATATCAGCACTCCAACACAACCTGTGAATAATAACTGGATCAGTTTTTTCCAAAACTATTGTTCCCTGATTAATATCAATGAATCAAACATTCCACAATAGAGAAGCTACAAAACTCTGTATGATTCCTGCTGATACCGTAGCAGTGGCAATACTGAATACTTGAATCTTGGTATCGACAGTAAAAAAGCTGTATCAGGAAATCCCTAAACTTAAGATAAGTGTGTGTGTCTTGTTTCCATGTTAGCTCAGGCTAAAATACCTTCTGTGTAGAGAAGTGTCAGTTTTCCGTTATCTTTTCCAGAAATCAGCAACTTGGACAATAAAAAAAGACTGTTGGATTGATCCCATGATTGGGTTTAAGTGTGAAAGCTTGAAACACTGGGTTAAGAGATGAGAAGCGGCTGATTGATATGGAAATGATCACCCAGTGTAGCTGGTAGAGCGCAAAAAACAAACTCTGGTATCCTTGGGTAGAATTATTTTCTGCTGACTGGAATCAAACCACAGCATGTATGTGAAACATAAACACGCCATCAGCAGTAATAATGCAGAACAGATGCAGAGAAGAGGAAAATGTACAGTAAAGTGTTGTCAGGAACACCCAGCCCGGCCTCTTCTCAGTCTTTTCACAAAACTACAGCAGGGAGAAGGAATAAGGGAGTCTGTTTGTGTGCCTGCATTCTTTCGTCCTACTGTGTATTTTTGTCCGACGCTCTTTCTCTCTCTGTGTGTGTGTGTGTGTGTGCGAAGAATATTCCTGGTTTCTTCTTTCTTTTGACTACTTTCAACTTGTCCTACTGTTGATAAATGGGACGAGGGAAATTACACTTAATTCAATCCCGAACTGAAGCTGAATAATCATCCCCAGAGTTCAAATTCCTGATTTGAACCGACCGGATCTCCCAGGAATATGAGCTTGTGGTTTTTGGATGCCCCTAAAGGTGTTTTATTCATCATTTTCATTTTTCCCCTTCCAATCTTTCTTTTTCAGGGACATTAAGCCCGACAACCTTCTGCTGGATATGAACGGCCACATCCGCCTGGCTGACTTTGGCTCCTGCCTCAAACTCATGGAGGACGGCACGGTGAGTTTCGACCGCACTGCTGCTGTCGTTCCTCCCGGTCCAAAGCAAACAACACCAGAGTTTTACTAACCCCTCTGCCGACCCCCGTGGGTGATCCCGGAGGACGGCGTGGTTCGGCTGCAGGTTTACGATTCAGACCATTCTCCTGATGTTACAGGAAAGAAAACGACAGCAGGAAATCAACGATTAAAAAGAGGGGGGGGGGGGTTACAGCTCCAAGTCAGAAACATTGCATGAAAGTACTCGACTTTCTTAACAAAACTTGGTTTCCATGGTTTTATTATTAGATGCAAAATCGAGGGTATATAAAATCAGTAAGATCAATTAATTTAGAGTGTATAATTTAACAAACAGCTCATAGCAAAAACAGACGTGTGTTAAAATAAAGATAACAGATAAAAAGGCTGAGACAGAAACCAATTAAGTTACTTTGTTTGATTTTTACTGGAAATCAGTCATATTTTCACTTTCATTAAGTAACTTTAAAATATTTTCATAACTTTTTTTTAATATAAGTTGACTTACATCTTGTGAATGACGCGACGCCTCTGTCATGGCTGGAGGGGTGTCTGTATCGCTTTAAATGGCACTAAGAAACTTTGAGGAGGGTGGCAGGAACCCTGCTACACAAAACAACTACAAATGTGTTGAGTGCTTTACGGCATACGTCACTTCCCCCGTTTCTTATTTTCAACATCATCATATGACGTTGTTTCACCACCATTACATTCGTCACCTCATCGCTATTCATCTTTCACACAACCATTAGAAACAGATGTGCGTCAATCCAGCGGCAGGCACCCGGTAGATCAAGATTTTAGCGCACTATGTGCTGGTGCTCATGGGAAATGGAGTCTTTTGTCCACAGTGGCCGCCAAAATTGACCAAAACTGAAACTTCTTTAGTGTTTTTTTATTTTTTTTATTTTTTAGGAAAACAACAGTTTTCGTACATTTTGGGATTGCAAAATGTTTGTTGCAGAGCTGAGGGGCAAAGACACAAAATTACAATTCTGTTCCTGGGAGCACTGGGCAGGTGTCGTACCTAACTAGCAACTCCAAATGTACCGATGACCCGAGGATATTAATTACCTTCAAACTAAGAATATTTTCAAATATACCCTTTGACAGTCAGGAAGCTATGGACTCTTTAGCCTGAACAGTCAGGCTACAGCGCACAGACCACTGCCCTCTTCCTGCTGTGTCACTTCCCCTTGCAGAGCTCTCCTGTCTGCCATGCTGCATCTGAGGCACCTTAATGAAATTAAAGCTAATAAGTTACAGCGACTATAACTCGGGATCAGCCGTGAATCTGCATTACGAAAGAAATGAAGACAAAAGCTCAGCCGGGAGCAGGACAATTTCCACATTCATCTTTTTCATTAATCTTTAAATGTAACCTCATTATCCATCTGAGTGAAGCTGGCTTGTGTTTGTGCTCCACTGTCAGGTCCAGTCCTCAGTGGCAGTGGGAACTCCAGATTACATTTCCCCAGAGATCCTGCAGGCCATGGAAGACGGGAAAGGCAAGTACGGCCCCGAGTGCGACTGGTGGTCCCTGGGCGTCTGCATGTATGAGATGCTGTATGGGGAGACTCCTTTCTATGCAGAGTCCCTGGTGGAAACCTACGGGAAAATCATGAACCACAAGGTGAGCCCGTTCGAGCGCCAGGCCATCCCATCGGCTCACCCAGCCGCTGCGTTTCGTTTGTTCTCCCTCACCCACTCTCGGTCGCCTGCTGTCGTTTTCCCTTCACAGGAGCGATTCCAGTTCCCACAGCAGATCACAGACGTGTCGGAGGAAGCCAAAGATCTGATTCGCCGGCTCATTTGCAGCCGGGAACACAGGCTGGGTCAAAACGGCATAGAGGACTTCAAACAGCATCCGTTTTTCATGGGTAGTGCGTCTTTATACATTCTTCTCTTTCGGATTCAGTATTAATATATAAATAATGACTTACCGACATCATTTAAACCTCAGTAGATTATAGTTCTCATTCAGCTTGTGTTCTCCATGGTTTTAGGCATCGACTGGGACAACATTCGTACTTGTGAGGCGCCCTACATCCCAGAAGTCAGCAGTCCGTCGGATACGTCTAACTTTGACGTGGACGACGACTGTCTAAAGAACTCGGTTGGGTCAAATATGTTAAGATCCATACAATATTCGTGATGTTTTCTAGAATCTCTTGTTTATGTGGCGGTGTCAACACTTTTAGGAGACTTTGCATCCTCCCAGTCACACGGCTTTCTCCGGTCACCACCTGCCGTTTGTGGGTTTTACCTACACAAGTAAATGGTAAGTCATAACTAGAAAAATTCACTTGGGTTATCTTGTTTATCGCACCTGGAAGTTGTAATTCGGCTCTGATGATGTTTGTTTTATTTCTAAACTCATTTGTCTGATTAGTGGAAAGCGTTTTACAATCAGATGAAAAACAAATAGGTAAGGATGTTTCAGAAGATAGAGGACCAGTGTCATCTTATGTGTTCTTGTTTATAAGGAAGCGTCTCATGCTCACACTTGCTTTGTGGATTTGTGTGACTTCCTTTAAAGTGAAACTGATAAGGTGATGCTTAAAAGCACTGTGGGAAATCAACCTCCAGTTATATATACTTGCGTTTGAGGCTGCTGCAATTTCAGGTTTATTAGGTCACAGGGGTCAAATATGGACCTTTGAAAGTAAAACATCACGCCGCCTTTTCTCAGGGGGCGGGGCTTAATTTCAATTGTGCTGATCATTTCATGTTGGTCAGGACCAAGAATGTTTCGGTGTCTCAGAGAAGGTCAAACCTTAAAGTCTGGCCACGCCCGTTAGACTCGCTTAAAAACAAGCTGATAATTTTTAATCACCCCAGTCCTTGATGGGCTGACCGATCAGGATCTACGGAAGGGCTCCGAACAAATGGGGACGCTCAAATCGGGAAGGATAGGATCTTCAACACAAGATGGCTACCTTCCTGTGTGGTGTAGGGAATGTGTGCAGGAGAGCTTTCTTGCAGGCCTTGGGGTGCTGTACATCTGCACCAAGTGTTTTATCTAAGAAAATGAAAGGCAAATGTCCAGGAGGACGCGGCTGATGTTCTTATACTTGTACTCTTCTACTGTTTTCCACTTATTTGGACCTTTTGCACCTAATTCTATTGTTCCGTTCCCTCGTAGCTCCCTATCAGACCGGGGCTGCCTCCGCCAGCTGGCAGTGGAGCCGGGTAAAGAAGCGTCGGATCAGTCTGACCTGGACGTCCAGCGCAGGCTAGAGGACAGCCTGGCCACCGAGGCGTACGAGAGGAGGATACGGCGCCTGGAGCAGGAGAAACTGGAGCTGAGTCGCAAACTGCAAGGTCAGCCTGTAGAAACGCCCCAATCTGTTCTGTGACTCCACGTAAGGCTGCAGTATGATGGTGGATGCAAGCTTCACTGGAAAATTTCACTTGTCACAGAGTCGACTCAAGCTGTGCAGGCTCTGCAGCACCCGGCCGCCGAGGCGCCCGCCGGCTCCAGCAAGGAGGTGGAGATCCGGAGCCTAAAGAGCGAAATCGACATCCTCAAGAAGCAGATCGCTGGTCAGGGCCCGGATAGTTAGTCCAGAACGGACTTAACTCTTTAGAAAACTTCATAAAAACCAATCCAAGTTCAGATTTAACTGAAGCGCACATTTATCTCAGACTCAGGGCAACTGGAGAAGCAGCTGGAGGACGCGACGACGGCACAGAGGGACTTGGACGACTCATCGAGACACGTCAGGAGTCTGGAGAAACAGATGAAGAGCCTCACACAGGAGAGAGACGACTTACAGAAGGTGAGGTTTCACCAAAAGAATATCTCATCATTTTCATTTACCGAAAATTATGACTGCTAAGTATATGGCAAACATATATATGGTCATAACAATATTGGTCTATGAAATATTTACACTGAAAAGGACTTTTTGAACTGCAATAATTGCACTCAGATATATTTCAAGGGTCTTGGAGTCGTCCTGTTCATGTGCACGCACCAAAACTGCATGTTTTAAAAAGGCCAAAGGTCACATAGATGGGGAAGCACAGCAGCCCTGTGTGTAATATAAACAATATGCAAATCCCCATATAGACAGCTTTGCTAGTGTAAAATACAAACTGATAGTTGTGTTGCAGACGTGTTAAAAGCCTCTGTCTCTTCTCTGAGCAGAACCTTGTGGAGGCCGCAGAAAAGTTAAAGTCTCAATCCAAAGAGCTGAAGGAGGCGCACAGCCAGAGGAAGCTGGCGATGCAGGAGTTTTCTGACCTCAATGAGAAGCTGACAGAGTTCAGGTAGGACACCCTGGACTGCTGGACCTGATTTCTCCATCTCAGAAAGAGGATTGCTTTGCAAACAAATCCGATTTCTTACAACTCATTTACCTGTTTTCAATGTCAGGCATTTGAAAGGAAAAGTAACTGGATTAAAACTTGATGTGCTACAACGTCAGTGCATTATCTTAGCTGTTAAATATTGTGATTCATGTTGCATGGGGTCAAAATTTGTTTTCCATATTTCTGTCGGACATGTTCTTCACAAACAAACATGAACACAAAATACAGCGAACAATGATCACAATGAAAAAGAAGAAATATTAAAACATAAAAAACTGTCACGGCAGGATTTTTTTCCGCAGGTCCTGATATGAAGTGATACAGGCGAGATAGTATTTATGAATGGATTCTTTCAACAAATACAGTACCAGGGCTGAACAGTATCTGTGATCCCGCAGGTCTGCAAAGCAGCGCCTCGTCCGCCAGCTTCGCGACAAGGAGGAGGAGATGGAGAGCCAGAATCAGAAGGTCGAGTCTCTCCGCCTCGAGGTGCGAAAGGCTGAGAGGGCCAAAAAGGAGGTAGAGTAGATTCCCTGTGATTGGTAGAGACACCCGACTCTGGTCTTCTGTTCAGTCTTCCACTTCTTCAGTCCTTAGAGCTGCTTTCTTTCACTCTCAAGTCCTGATCCGACAACCTCTTTAGTTTATCGCCAGAAATGTTTATTTGATGTGTAGCATTGTTAGCTTTAGTAAAGAGTGACTGTGTTTAATTGTTCACAGGTCTGTAGGGTAGTGTTGTATTATACAAAAATGTGGACCTACTGTGAAGTCAAACTGCGATAAAAGACGATGTTTAATGCAAAATGTGTAGTTACCCAGATCGCCCAATTAAAGATCCTAGAACGTCATATCTGTTCGGTGTTGGTCTGTAACGGTCTGCCTGTGTGTGTCATCAGATGGAGGTCCAGGCCGAAGAGCAGACTGCTGAGGCCCAGAAAGAGAAGAAGCTGAGAGAGCGCAACGAGCAGCACAGCCGTCAGTTGGAGGAGGAACTGGAAGGGCTTAAAGTGAGGACACAATACCGGACCGATTCCTGTTGGTGTTCCAGGTTTATCTTCCCTTCTCCTCTCTAATCTCTCCTCGCTTTTTCAGGTGAAGCAGGTCGGCTCTCCTGCCGCGCCGGCCTCAGCCGACCAGTCCCAGGAGGCGGGGCGGCTGCGAGCGGAAATCGAGAAGAAGACGCTGCTGTACGAGGAGGAGCTGGCGCACCGCGAGGCGCAGCATTGCGCCGAGCTGAAGGCTCTGCGCAAAGAGCTGAGAGACGCCGAGAGCCAGCAGCTCAACCTGCAGAAAGAGATCCTGATGCTGAAAGACAAAATGGACAAGATCCGCCGGGAAAGGTAGCTGTGCTTTGATTTTCTTTTTCTGTTGTTGCTTGTTACTGTCTGTCTGAGCATTAATGTCTTCTATTATTATATTTGTAACAGTGGTGATACCTTCAGGTAATTACAGAATAACATATTTAGATACTTATTAGTGGTGTTTTAGTTTCAAGTGTTTCTTAGTTAGGGTTTCTAAATATTCCTGATATTTAAACATTTTACGTTACAAGTTTTCATGTAGATTTCTGTCAAACGTATGCAGCTGACCAATAGTGTGCAGCCTCATTTGTCGGTCAACTAGCTATCCATTAAAATATGATATGCTCTTGTTGTGTTGTAGAAAGTAGCCTCTCTCTTTTTACACCCCACCTTTCCCCGTCTGCAGACATTAGGAGAAGCTGATCCAGTTTAATATGGCTGATAATAAGGGAAACAAATTCCTTTAAGAAGAGATGTATTTATTAATGAATTTTAAAGTGTGTTGCAAAAATGTAATGACCAGGAAATCTTGTTTTTGTTTGCAGAAGCTTTAGAGTTTCTTTTAGGCCTGTAGTGTTGCCTTCCTGCCCGCTAATGCTGATGCATTATTTTCAATGCTGCCTATTTCCTTTCAAAGCCCGCCACTGGATCAGCTTCCAGCTGCGTAAACGTGTCTGTCTTAAAGAGACATATTAGGCCGAACACACAACCGCTGTCCGGATTTCACTAACAGATGGTTTTTAAGTTTCTACACCCTCAGACTGTAACACCGAGTTTCTGTTTTTGTTCAGCCAAAACGAGCGTGAAGAGTTCGAGACGGAGTACAAGCAGAAGTACGAGCGTGAAAGTGTCCTCCTAACCGAGGAGAATAAGAAGCTGTCCAGTGAATTAGACAAGGTATCGTATGCGTCTGTGCGTCCAACGGAAGTCATTAAAAATGCTTCAAAGTCCAAACCAGGTTTTGTTTGTAGCTTTCTTTAGTGCGTTGTCAGCATTATCCTTATAACACAGTCTCTCTGAGGA
>JAVLVB010000374.1:2719775-2779921 GCA_032876305.1 Orestias chungarensis
TGCCAATAAACACGGTGTCGGACATTAACTAAAACAAGAGGCTCTTTCATAGCGAGGGTCACGCTGGGTAGGATTCATCGGACCGCATTGTGTCTCCGTGCCAAGCGAATCTGCCTCACCTAGATACATCTTCACCGCGGCCCAACGAGCACGCTACGGCAACTGCTCTCCAGCACCCGCCCTGCAACGCTCACCAGAGAGCCGTCCCACTTTCAGCCGGAGGTATCCCGACAAGCAAAGCCTAAGAACGGCTTTGTAAGTCCATTCACACCGACAGGGTGGAGTATCTGGGTTAGTCCACACAGCAGCTGAAATCTGACACAGTTTATCTGGACGGGCTGCAAACCTGAGACGAGAGGCCGACTGGGACGAACTGAAGGGAACAAGCAGGGAGTGGACAGATTAAAACCAGAGTGCTGTTTGCTCTTTGTGTCCGTCTTTGGTTGTTTACACCCAACTTACTAGAAAACAAAGTGAGAATGAGGAAACACTTGATTTCCATGGTGACCATCTATCCATCATTAAATGGATTGGTTAGTTTGGCAAAGTTATCAATCTGACATGATTAGTATTTTCAGCTGGCTCTGACCCTCACTCTGTCCATCTGGCCTCAACCAGACCTCCAAGCAATTGCTCTTGTGAAACTCGCTGTGACCGTCACACAACCCTGACCTTTTATAGAAGCGAAAAAAACAAGTTCAACAAACCAGCGTCTCTTCTTGCAGCTTTCAAGCTGAATATTTTGAATTCTCCAAAAGAGACAAACATTCCCATTTACAACCTTAATTTGAACTGATACACATTTTGTTAATGAATCGTTGCTGTGTTTTTAGGGATGTGCGATGTATCGGCATCAGTGTGGGCAGAAGTTTCTTGTAGATTTTGGGATGGGTCCGATAGGTAAAACAGAGCTGACAGTTATTCACTTCTATGTTGTTGCAACTTGTGTTTCAGGAGAGGGAGGGAACGGCACACACAAAGTCAGCCATGTTGACTAAAATATCAATATTGCATAGCGTTATAGGTCCTGTCTTTTTAAAAATATTATATTGATGGTCCCTACAAATGTATTAACATTTTTGTGTGCCAAAGAAACTTGTCTTAGTTCAATTGGATAAAAATGTTAATTGGACCTGGCATTGGGCTTTGACCAAGCCATTTTAATACATAAAACTCCATTGGAGCTCCAGTGTACGATTACGGTAGTGAGTAGGTTCACTTTCTTTCAATTTTTTGATGACAAGAAAGCAAACCCACAAAATCTTTAAAGCTTGGCATATTGTCTTATAATTTCTCCAAAACCTTATCCCTGACCGGTCTGCTGTGCTCCTTGATTAGATCATATACAAAAACTCACCAGGGCATACATAGTACAGTTCATATTTCTTAAAACAACAAACATTGAGAACTATTAATAATTGTTTTTCTGCCTTATAATTGTGTTCAACAAAAACCTAGAAGGTTTCTAAAAGGTATTGAGAGCCTGTTTAGTTGCTGTCCTTTAAGAGATATTGTAAAATCTGGGTCACATTTTATACAGCCAAAAATCATGGTTTAATAAACAACCTCTAAGAAAACCAGTGGTTTATTTCTCAAACTGTAGGTCAACACTCATAGATCAGCTTAACTGATGTCCTGTCATGAATCCACGCTGATCTACATCCATTTTAGCCACAGAGAGCATCCATGTCTAAATAAGGGGGATTTGAATCCATTTAGTAATGCCTCTAAAATCTGCCACGCTCTTATGTGAGTGTGGAGAAATGAATAATAATAAAAAAGATTCCCAAACCCTCGAGGCCGCTGTTCCCATTTGAGCAGCGAGGTCATCCAGCGGCCAAAATTGAGAGACTGGGAGAGGATAAAAAAGCACAACACAGTACTGTACTTTATCAATTACCTGGTTTGATTCAATCTGAACGTTTTTTTTTTCCTTTCCTGCTTCAATCCTCAACAAAAAGCACTAATAGAACAGTTCTGTGAGTGAATATAGATTTATAAGTAATGCCATTAAACTAACACCAGGCATAAAAGAAAGCATAAAAAAACAGAGGAAAACCACTTCAGGGGGTTCTAACAGAAAGGAACGGCGGGTGTTGGTTCCTGTCCAGCTCCCAGATTCTCCACGGTGCACTGCATTCATCATCATTATCATGGCTATTAAGCCGTTCCAATTCGCCTTTAAAAAATAAAATCAACCGTCAGCTCTCGTTTGGCAGCTCTCACCGTCTTAGAAGCTTTGAATCCTCCCAAGATCTGGATCTTAGGCTGAGCTATCAAGCAGACAAAAGCAGTCTCCATGATCTGGAAGCTACTGGGTTTCTGGGTACAATCCTAAATTGACAAACACTTCTGGCCACTAAGAGAGACCTAATTGTGAATCCGTGACAAATCAAAGTGAACACTGATGGACCCAAATGTAAATCTTCCTGTTTAAGACAACAAACACAAACACGCATAAATGATCGCAGCAGTGCTTTCACCAACAGAAAATGCACACATTACTTACGGTTATTAAGATTTGCAGGAAAATTATCTAAAAGTTCAAAAAACAAACAAAAAAAAGAATAAAAGAGGACAGGAACGATCTGCTGTTGGATCGTGCACAAGTTCATGGTCGCAGAGCACTTGTAGTTTCACACTCGCACAGCTGGGACAGCCGTGTTCAGAGGTTACGCAACCTCTCCCAGAATCCACATCTCCTTTCACTTAACAGTCTCCGGCGAGCATGGTGAGGTGAACAGATGGATGACCGGGTGTCACACGGCCACATCATCGCCATGGCAGCAGGGAGGGGCGGATGATGGAGGGAATCAGAGCGAACCGTAGTAGCATTAGTGTTTAAGGAGGGAGTGCGTTCATGCTCCAAAGATTCACCCAGACTATGGATTAAACTGATAAATTGATGCATTTGCTCTTTTCTTAAACCGCAATGATATCTGATGGGTAGATCTACAGATCCAGCCAAAGTATGTTTAGCATATCTCTCCTCCCTGTGATTTTTCTAAAGCCTGTTATGTAAAATAGATTTAGTGGAACACTAAACACATCAACTTTCAACAAATGTTTGGCTACAGCTGCCAAATTAGTGTCCTCAGACACAGCAGACTCGCTGTGGACCCGGCAGACGCACCGAGCTCCTTACATAACAAGTATTTAAATTAAACGCTCCAAATCTAAACTGAGTAACAGAGCAGTAATACTGATATGTGCTGCTGTCTGATGGCTGATCATAAAAACATGGTTAGTAAAAGGTCTGACGGGGAGAGAGGTCTGACTAAACCAGAGGGTACAGATGAGAATATAAAAAAAAAAAATTAAAACATAGAAAGCACAGTAAAAAGAACATTTTTTTAAAGGCAAACAATGTAAAAAAGTTGGAAAAACTGAGAGCTTCTAAGTCAAATGTAGTCTAGTTATAGTAAACATACACCATTAAAATCAAATAGTAACCATCTTTCTGGTTTTTTACCCTATTTCTGTGATAAAAAACATATTTGTGAACAAACAGAACATTTCAGAATGAATAGCTACAAATACAAATTTGGATTAAAGGACCATGATTGAACTGGTCTATCCGGGGAAATTAGCCAATACCAGTCTCAGAAAAGGGCAGCTGGTTAAAAGGTCAGATAATCAGTGTAGTATCCAGTTAATTTGTATATTTAGTTAATCATTAAGCCTACCGGCCTAGCTTAAGGTCTATTTTTGTTAAAATGAAAGGCCATTTATTACATAATTTATTTATGCAAATATTTTCAATTAATTTGTAATAAAGTTAAATAAAGGTTTCCTCAAAGACATCATTAGGGAAAATCTTAAAATCTACCATCAATGCTTGAAAAGGAACTGGAATAATGCTATTTTGAGCCATTTTTCTACAGAGCGGGTTACCGCCTGAAATCATTACTCAGAAACTCTTGAAATTAAACCCAATATTAGTAAATAGAGTAACAAAAATGGTAATCTGGTTAGATTGATCATTTGAT
This sequence comes from Orestias chungarensis, assembly GCA_032876305.1. Lineage (NCBI taxonomy): Eukaryota > Metazoa > Chordata > Actinopteri > Cyprinodontiformes > Cyprinodontidae > Orestias > Orestias chungarensis. The sequence goes on from JAVLVB010000374.1 coordinate 2,723,765, forward strand.
TTAGACATGTTTTATACATTTAATAAAATGTCCTTGGTCATCGCAAGTGCTCAGAGGCATTTAACAATCTGTACTTCATAGATTTCTCACAAGTATCTCGAACAAGTTCGTCTTCACAACGACTAATACAAGACACTCAGGACTTTTATAAAAGTAATAAATGCTGCTTAACGTTAAGCTCATAATTTGTTAATGTTTTGGACTTTTTTGGTTTTGTTTTCTACTCTAAACTTTCGGTCATATCTCGGGTTGCTGAACGCAAACCAATTTTGACATACGTATTGTCTGATTAGATTTAGTAGAGGTCAACGCATGTTGCGGTAAATCCGGCAGCCGACAGATTACAGCTAACCAAACATTACCACATTGACAAAGAGAAAGGTAAATTGTAATAATGCCGCTTATGAGAAAATTAGTGTGGGTTAAAAAGCGTTTTACATCTTGTTTGACATGCAAGGGCATACTGTACCTCCATGGCGAGAGCGGCCGTCTGCTGGTCGTAGTGGTTCATGATGTTGGGCATAAAGGTGGAGTTGTACGGCAACCCTTGACACATGCGAAGGGTGATCGGCTCGCAGGTGAACAGGCTGTGGCTCCCCGCCGTCGCGTCCATGGGGATGGCTACGCAGGTGGCGAGCATCGACACGGACAGCACCCACAGGACATCCATTACTGGAACCCACAGAAGACGGGAGGTGGACGAAACACCCAAGAGACGGCTGGTTAGGATTAGGGGTCAAATCTCTGGCACCATATGGGTCATTTAGCGGGTCAGAGACGTTGGAAGCCTTGAAAATTGCTCGGGTCAAAGAGAAACAGTCCGAGCTGTTGGGGACGACTGAATATCTTCATAGTTAAAGCCGTACGCATCCATCCTGGTGGGTTTCCACGTCGACCGACCATCCGTTACCTGAGAGCAGCTCCCTCCACGATGAATTGGATCTTCGAAGGAAATTCCAGGAGCAATCAAAGAAGGGAAATAGCCAGCGAACTGCAGACAGAAGAAAATCAGAACAACAGCCTTAAAAAGGTCACCGTGGAAAACTACAAATCTGTCAGTCAAATATACTGCAAATTAGGGCTGTTGTTTTTAATTAATTAAACTTAGGTTGTGCCAATCACTTGCTTTAATGGTTCATTTCTAAGAAAACAGATGAAATGTGATCACGGAATGACTTATCAGCACTAAACAGAGCAGAATCACACACTTCAATCCTCAACAGAGCCAAAAACACTGGTTATTTCCACCCATACTACTGTATATAAACAATAATATTGTTATTTTATAATATTATTCAAAATCTCAATCAAATTTTAGAGGTTTATATCGGACATTTCTTTCATGTATTCAAGCTAATTTATACAGGAGTCTGTGGGATTCATACGACGTTGATTAGCTTACCTGTTAATTAGCTCCTCCAGCTACAGACTCATCATTCTGTTCAAATGACATTAAATAAGCTAAAATGAGCCAACCGAGGCCGGCTGGCTCCCTCTCACCGCCAGAGTCTAGAGGAGACGCGGCTTGAACCAAGAGCGGAGTCCCGCGGAGCGAACAAAAGATGACGGTTGGTCCTGCCGAGAGTCACCGGAGCTCAACCGTTGGTACTGTTGAGCGTCGCGAGCCGCCGGGGCGGCAACGAGGAGGCGGCTCGTTTCGGACCAACAGTCCGCCCACAAATTTCCAAACAATAAAAAAAAGAAGGTACAACATGGAGGAAATATACAAAATAAAATAAAAACCCTGTAACGAACGAAATTCACGTGCAGCAGCGGAGCTCCCAACGTCTCGTCTGATCCGTAACAATGACTGAGCCTCCTCTCCTCCTCCCTCACCCCCCACGAACACTCTACCATCAATCTCGCGATATTTCCAACATGACTTCCGGTCCGAACCCTTCAAATTAATAGGATGCCTCCATTACCGAATATTATTTTATTTTATTTTATATTATATTGTTTATATGTTTGATTCTGTTTTGTTTTTTATCCTAATATGTTTTTTGAGCTCAAATTCATTTCTCCGGTTTCCAGCTTAACGTTAAAATGTTGGTTTAAATTCTTGACTAGAACCTCAAGGTGTCACTGCTTTCACTGGTTTTAGTCTCTTAGTGGTTTTGTTTCTGGGTAAGCCTCTAAAAACGTTAAACTAAATTTCTTATCAACTGTTTTATGTAATAATAAACAACACAAACAGCTTTCACTTGCAGTTTTCGTGTTTTAATCTTTAGTCAAATGTAAACATTGCTTCCACTCTTCCGGTCTCGCGCCTCGTAAACACGCGCAGCTTGACAGGCGCGCATGTTCTCTGCGTCTGAATTTAAAACTATTCAGGCTGTTTAGACACGGCTTACAGACAGGAATGAGGTCTTATGTGAAAGTACACACACAGACATCGTCTTTCATCTTCACAAACGCTGAGTGCGCGCTTGTTCTTAGCGTTTCGCAGCACAGCACTCCCCTCTGGTGTACGGCAGCGGTCCTATACGCCGTTACTATGGAAACAGGTCAACTGTGCAGCGAGACGAGGGGACAATAGATAAACTGGGTGGAAACGTTCAAAATACTTCCAAAGGTAAGATTTATCAAAGTTTCAATTGTGTTATTTTTAAACAAATCTAACTCTCGGTAAATAAATGTTAAAGTCTGGGGTCCCTGAGGGTTTATTTCAAACACTGAGCAGGTCCAACTCTCCCTGCTGGAGAATAGCAGTGAGAAACTTCATCCTGGAGTCATTATGTATCCGTGCTACTTAAACACCAACCAGATATTTGGAAGGAATGCAAGAGAAAGGCTTTTCTGTCATGATACCACAAATCAAACCTGAGACTAGATCCGTGTGGCTTCGTTATGATCAGATTAAGACAGAGCTGTTCACAATCAAACTCTGCACCTGTATTTGATGTGAAAGCATTTCTAGAGTACTATTAGTCAAGGAGGAGGAACTGTGATGCTGCGGGCCTAAATCCCTTTCGTAGAGTTCATGGACTCTTAATGATGATCCTAAATCTTGTGTTGCAGGCTCAGAAAGATGACATACATTTTTTTGGGCCCAGTTCTCACTTTTTCACTCCAGATGCCACTTGTGTCAAGGCCTTCAGCTAGCTGTGCCAAAATGCAAACCAGACTGAGTGCCTGGACCCCACTGAGCCACCCGCTGATCAACAGCAAGGTCTACATCAGCTCATTGTCAGAAACACTCCTGTTTGTGATTTTGATCTAGAAGTTGTAGTTTAACTTATTATCATCCCTTTTTCCCCAGCTGTTCGCTGAAAGGAGAGCTCTTCTCGCGAAATGGGTGCGTTTAAGAGCACGACTTCCACTGAGATCACCTCGGATCGACGTTTCTGCTAAACTAAAGTCGTGTTCCTTGGTCTCATCCATCAGTTTGAGAGCTGGTCCAACAGCCAGAGGAAAGCTGTGCTGCAGGACTTTGTGCTCAACTGTTCTGTGGAGCAGCTCAGGTTCCTGAGCCTCAGGGTGAGCAGAGAGCTCCCCCTGCAGGCTGCAGACTTCACCTGCCTGCTGCCCAGGGCCCTCTGCCTCTACCTGTTCTCTTTCCTGGACCCTCGGAGCCTCTGTCGATGCGCTCAGGTATGCATTTCTAAAGCAGCTCGGAAAATTCAAGTTTAGGATTTCTAAGTGCTTTATGTTGTCCCCTGTGTAAAAGGTGAGCTGGCACTGGAAGAGCATTGTGGAGCTGGACCAACTGTGGATGCCCAAGTGTCTGAGGCTCGGCTGGTGCATTCACTTCTGCCCCACGGCTTTTGAGAAAGGCATCTGGAAGAGAAACTACACAGAGAGTGTTCAGCAGCTGCGACTAAGACTGCTACAGGTCAGAACATTCCATCAGGCCATTTTTTTTTATGTTAGAGTGTCATTTCCTCACGTTTTGTCACGTCGCAACCAAAGAATTAAATGTATTTTATTTGACATAGCCCTGCAATGACTTCCAAATCTTTTTTTCCAAATAAAAAAAATATTGCTTTGTGTTTTCCTGTACATACATAATTCCAACAATTACCCTCAGCTTGAGTAAACAGGTTCAGCCTTTCATCAGCATATATACAGCTGCTCTGCATCATCCAAACATGGAAAAAGCTTGGCACGACACTAAACGCACCGAGAAATTGCCTTCTATGTAAGATTAAAGCCTATTTCTGCCAGTCTGATGAAAGAAAAAGGAATTTACAGTATGAGGAACTGCGTTTTCAAATACCTGTAACTCTAACATCATGATTAAATAATTTCTTTTATTAGAGTGGCATAAATGCAACTCAATGTTAAATAGGTGACTTCTTTTTGTTTACTAACAAAATGTATAAACACAGCCTATACCACAGGACCCTGAAGCGGCCTTCAACAGCGAGCAGCGTCCAGCTTCCACCGTCCAGCCTCCCGCAACTAGACCTAGATCAGGATTAAAAACAGGAAAGAAGGCCAAGGCCCTGCCACCGTGGAGAGACTCAGACAGACATCCCAAAGATACGCTGCGCTTCAACTACCTGGACAACCTGGATCCCATGGAACAAGCTCTGAGAGCGTAAGACTTGGTTTTTTTCTTCCACCTCTTAGAATAAGGCAACAACAGTTAAGATGCTCTAACTGCGTGAATACAAATCCAGACAGATGAAGAGTGAAGCCTCCGCGTGGCGCAGCGGTGAGTCCCAGAATGGTGACGGAAAGAGGAAGACCCTGTCTGAGGCCACCTATAAACTACGCAAAGCTAAGTCTCTGGTATGTCCCGCTCCATGATTGTCCACCGCTAGCAAACAGCGATGGAAACGTCCTTGAACTGAAATTCGGTGATCAATAAAGACTGCAGCTGCGACCCGGCAGGCTTCACGGATTACGGCGTGCTTTCTAAATCACATTCATGTTAATGATCAAGAAGTTCGTTTTTGAGGAGAGGATGACTCAGGGAATGCCGTTGAAGTACCTCAATTTATTTTATCTATGTATTACACCAACTAAAACAAACAAAAAAAATACCATAGCATGATGCTGCCACTGCCATGTGTCGCCATGGAGCGTCTTGTGACTGTGGCTTTCTGCTTTTTTGTATCAGATGCTCCTCAGAGGCCAGAGCTCCTCTCCGCCTCCTCCTCCCACGGATCATCAGAACCAAACTCGCCCCTCTTGGGCATCTCCCAATCAGGAGCCACCTCTCACCATTGAGACGGCCGTGGTCCTGCTCAGCAAAGCCCAGTGGAACGCCGGGATCCGACCCCGGCCGGCCAGGCCACCTGTGCCTCGGTTAAGTTCAGAGACTCTCAGGGCATGTCGGCGCTCTCAACGGAGCATGCCCAGTAGGTAGTCTCATTCTGCTCCTTTAGACACCGTCTGATGTAACTGCACAGTAAGAGAAAAGTCCACAGAACAATAGAGGCTGAATATGACAAATTAATCAAGAAAACAACTGGAAGCGGCTTGTGACCCAATTAGTAATGTTAGAATCTTATATTGGTTATCTAAAGTTCTCTAAAGTTTAGGCTCCAGAGATAAATAATATAAAATTTCAGCCTAAAAGCTTTATCAACCCCCTATAGCATAGAGCAGATGTCTTCAACAGGGGGTCCGCGACCTACTAGGGGTCGCGGACCCCCAGGTGATGCATGGGAGTTGCGAAAGTTTTGGTTGATTAGACTTTTTTTTTTTATTCCCCCCCTCCAATTTTTTCCAGTTATTGCAATGTGTTTAAATACACATTGAGATGAATTCAACACACTGTAGTAAACAGATAAATGGAGGCAGAGAATGTCTTTCAGTCATCAATGCAGCGACACACTAGAGCTTTTCCAAGCAGGGCACCGTTTCATTCACAACACCTGTTCCATCAACCCGGAATCAGAATGAGAAATACTTTAATAATCTCAGGGCGAAATTACTTTCGTTACATCACTCCATATATAAGACATTACTTATTAATCAATCACTTTATTTTGGTAAATTCTCCACATCAAACACAGGAAAAAACAAACAAACAAATGATAAAATAACCCACAATTTACCAAAAAAGGAATACATATTAAGAATATATATATATATATATATATATATATATATAGACACAATTAGGGGGTCCCAGCTGGAAAACGTTGAAGAGCCCTGTCCTAGAGTATGGAGTTCCCCACAGTTCAGTTTATCGGCCATCAATAATTGTTTTGTACATTAATAATTATTTGCAAATTTTGTATATAGTCCCTCTTTATTTGATATTAGATGATAGATATATGTTTTTGTTCTGGTTAAGATTGAATAATTTATTTGGCTAAATTAAATTAAGATGTATTTTGTAAATTAGGATTTAATTTGAAAGGATGTTGGAAAATGCGAAATTGGCGTAAATCTAAACCCAGTCGTTTTAGTAATTTTGTCATTTTAATTCTGCTTACATTAATAAAAACAGCCAAACACGTATATGAAATCAAAATTCGGAATTTGGTAAAAGGAATTAAATCAGAAGTCTGAAAAATTCATACCATCAAAACAGATCCTTAATGTGTTTTGGTGCTAAGCCCTTTAGTTGTTCACAAATCAGCAAAAGTGTAAAGTATATTCCCTGACCTACAACTACTTTAGAACTGGGGTGATGTCTCTATATTTCTATGTTGAGCTGTTTATCGTCTGTGTACTTGGGATAACTAACTTTATTACTTGTAATGTGAGCTAGCTGGAGGATGTAGATATTAATTAAAAGGGGCCCTAAGATGGAACCATGGGGTACCCTGCATTTGATTTCAATCTGCTCCACTGACAAGCACAACGTTTTGTATTTCTTCTACCTTGAAAGACAAACAAATAGTGTTTGGACTGGACTGCAAAAACAAACGTTAACCCCAGTTAAAAAAACAACTACTCGTTAACCATCACAGACGATTGTTCAAAACCCAAACAACATGTTTTCACACCATAAATCGCAGACACAAAATTTATTAGTATGTCTCTCTTTGAAATTAAAAATGTAATTATAAAGAAGCCCCCTAATGTTAATTCCCCTCCATGGAATCTTGTCTTTCCTTTTTTATCTTATTGTATTCTTTTCAGCCTGTGGCTCCTCCCAGCCTGTGCTGATGTTCAACGTTTGAAGTCCAGATCCACCTTTGTTTTCACATCTAAACCTTGTAAGTCAGATCTAAAGAAAAAAAAAATGTATGTCTGGATTGTTTTCTTAAAACATTTTGACAAACTTTTTGTCTCTCATATAATGAAAATAAGAAGAGATAAGGAGGAAACTTTTTTACTATGACTAATATGTTCTTATTTATTGTTTTTTTATGTACATTTTCCAGGTATTAATTGTTATAGTCTTGCTGTGAAAGAGGATCATCATAAAAATTAAATACACATTTTCTGTTGCTAATCATGTGGTCCAGTCACCATCTCTTATTTTTGCATTGTTAATAATTAAATATTGACCTGTACTGATATGAAAAGGAGGTTTAGGATCAGTCTATGAAGACTAAATGTATTAGTATTTGTTTAGCAAAGTCATCTTGAATGGAAATGGGATCAAATCAACCAATCAAACCTAGATATAGGTTAGATATTCCAATGCAATCAGCATATAATAATTAATATTAACCATATTTAATCTTGTGTGAGGTCTCAACTAATAGTTCTATGTAACATATTTGATCATATTAAAAAATTGTACATGAAGATGTACAATTGAAGTGTGAATGGAGACAAAAAAAACACACACTGAAGCTCATTAAGAAATGTACCACCTTTATTATCCAATTCAAACCTCCCATTCGGTATTCGAGAACACAGCCAAAGCAACTTAAGAGTCGAAATTCAAACAATACTAAACAATAGTTGTCAGTTTGGGACTAAGGAGAGAGGTAAAAAAATTAAAAACCAACTCTTAGATTGAGCGCGTGGATGCATGTGTCAGGGCCGAAGAAGGTCCCTGACAGAAGACGAGGGGGTGACTTCAGTCAGAAATGAGACGCACATGATACACAAGACCTGGATCTGGATCTCAGTGCATCCAGAAATATGATTCACACCGATGACAGGATATATACTGAAGTACAGTCCTAGGTACGCACGCATACAACAGGTGTTAAAGGTGATGTTAAGTCTGATGCGCTAAAACAGGGACAGGAGTGGCTGCTGTTCATTTTACAAGTATGGCTTTCTAGTTCCAGTACAACAGAAACATAACTTTTTATTTTGTCATGCTTCACAGGTTAAGACCTTTTTGTTTTTACATCAGCTTATTTCAAAGGCTACACAGGGAATCCAGACGACCCCCTGGTACTACCCACGATGAGTTCTGCGGTACACGTTGTGAACAGTTTTAAACAACTACCCTAAAACATAATATTCACGTCGATTAGGACACACAGTGTCTGGTTGGTTTACAGTAAAAAAAATAAAATAAAATAAAATAAAACAGGGAACCACAGCTTTAACAGTCACAGATTGTCTGATTTAGTTTGAGAACACGGATTGTTTCAACCAAGGGTCTATAGGCGAGCACCTAAACAGACACGCACCAGTCAAGGCGGCTCTAGTGTTTAGTGCTAGCAGCCTGCTTCACTTCTCTTCCAACAGTTTAAGGCTGAATTTTAAATAGGAGGAAGAGTGGAATAATGTCAACAATCACATTTAAAATAGTAAGTAAAAAAGGTTAAAAAAAACAACAAATGGGAACTTTGGAAAGAATTTCCTTCAATAGGGTAGAATATATATCTCTGTTCTACTAATTACGATTTATTCAGAATTACATATTTTTGGTCTTTCTGGTAAAACAACAATAACAGCAAATGGCACGCAGAGGATTTTCCACCATGTGGTAAAGATTTATAGAAAGTCTTGAAATAAAAACAAGTTTTCTTCCAGTAGATTCAAGTTTTAGCTGAAATAATTTGTTACATGGCAGCAAAAATTCACAATCCACCGTCAAAATGTTTCAATTCGTCTGTTGTGTTTGGTTGGTGAGGTGACAGGGATGACGATGCAGTGCAGGATTCTGGGCGCGTTCCACTCAAGCAGGGTAGGGAAATAAATATAATATGGGTAAATATCGAATATAGGCAATAAATCCTTATAATAATAGATTAATTTAAGCCTTTAAACACTTTAACCAGTGGTAACCTGTCAATGTGGCCACAGCACATTTCTTTTAATCACCTCAGTAAAACAAATGGATAATTTCTCTTTGAGATCTTAAAACAAACCTATTTCAATTTCAACGTTAAACTGATTTCATTATCGACTAGAATGCATCATTTAATAAGAGTTTTATTCCGCTTTGCTTGTTCAGTTTCAAGTGCAGCTTACAAAGATCGTTCTCTTCACTGAATGATGCTAAGAGGCATCAGCAGTAGGGGCTCAGATAGGGTCTCTTGGTTTTGGGCAGTAAAGCAGAAAGTAATCAAATCAGCAGGGCTAAATAAACTGGAGTGTATGATTTTCAAACGACGCACACAAGCATGAACAACACACCAATTTTTGTTGTTTTTAAATAATGTAAACATTTACATCTTGTCTGAGGTCGGCAGAATGATCCTCTTCATGTCAAATATTTATTTAAAAGAAAAGAAAAGAAAAGAAAACGTTACTGGAGCATCGTCCGGATGTTCTTCGGAGTGGACTCGTCGTTCAGGTGTTTTGTGGTGAATCTGGGGAGACATGAGTGGATTTAGCTGCAGGGATCCAAAGTGCCATTTTCCTTTCATGTTACCGTCTAAGAAAACAGAAAACAACTGGTTCATTAACAAAAACACACACCTGAGAGCATTCAAGAGCCCGTCAACGTTGTCCACCGGTTGGTCCTTCAGGACTTTTATGCAGCCTTTCATCTGGAGGAAATAAAGTCGACGAATTACAGTGGAAGGGATATCATGTGAAATCGGTAGCCGTCCAATTCTTCAAAGAATGTGAGCGCATAAAAGTCTTCTTACGTCTATCTTGGAGGACTTGGTAAAAGCGCCATTAGGATGGACGTGGTCGTACAGAATGATGACTCCTACCATCACCCGCATGCAAAACAAGAGCGTCTCCTCGCTGCTGAAGCGACTCGAATATTCCCTACAAAAATAAAAATAATAATATAATAATGATTAGGACATTCAACTCAGTTTCTCTAAAAATGTCTCAACAAAATCCCAAACTGTTCTATGAGAGAGCCATTTATTTCCCATGTTGTTGCCTTTAATGACAATCTGCTGATCAACAGATGTCCAAGAGATATTTATGGACATCCTGCAAAGCAGGGTAATATTAAGGAACATAATTTATGAGCCTAATAACTAACTGAGCCTAATTATTCGTATAGCAATGGTCAAGTACAAGAAATATTGAAGATGTTACGGCATACAAATTAAAGTGTAAAAAACTGCATAATATTGTTAAAACATTTTTATATCTGCTTTCTTGCTTGTGAAAAGATTTTAAATGGCAAGCAGTGTTGACAAGCAGAAACTCACGGCGTCTCCAGCATGACCTTACAGACGCTGGCCATGGTGCTGAGACAGTCTGTTGTGTTCTCCAGCGGAAGAGTTTTGTTCTGGGAAAAAAATAAATAAATACAAAAAAATCAGAGAACACAAAGTTTGAATTATCAGTGACTTTTTTTTTTTAACATTAGTTGAACCCTTACGTAATAAAAATGAACAGATAATATGGTTCTGCAACATCTGAAGGCAAGTAAAATAGGCTTTGGCGTCAAAAGTTCTGTTTTTGAGTAAGCAAACGAGCCACAATCAATAGTTCTCCAAACTTATATGGGACGGAAGTCATGAGGGTTGATTTTCTACGTTTGCATTAGTTTAAAGGTAACATCAGGGTCGGCGCTGAACGATGTTTTTGTACGAATTATCGCTATAATGAAGAACCTCTGCTAGATGTTTCTTCCTGTTAAAGGGGAGTTGTCCTCTCCACTGTCGCTACATGCATCCTCAGTATGAGGGATTGCTGTAAAGTCGACAACAACACAAGCCATTGTTTCAGTCTGCTGATTCCAGAGGAGTGAATGCTGCAAGTCAATGACTCCAAGCAATCTGCTGGGGTTCCTTAGACTGGAAACTGTTTCAAATTGATTAGTAATGATGTAATGATGTAATTGATTTTCTTGTAAAGTGCCTTGAGACGACATCTGTTGTAAATTGGCGCTATATAAATAAACAGATTCTTGATTCTTCCAGACAAATAATTATAAAATTTATTCTAGTACTAATAAAATGTTATTCTTGTATTTTAAGACTTCGTTCTAAAGTGTAATTCCCTTAGTCTGGTGCCATAACTCTGTCCTACAGGAAATGCCTAAATCCAATTTCACACGTTTACAGACCGAACGATTTTTCTGAAAAATCCAGAAGTACAAAAGGATTCTGCTTTTAAAATTTGGTCCCTCTTGCTGCGGATCAGATCATAACTTGGATCTCTTTGTATATATTGTTCTCAGCTAATGTTAAAGACCTTTAGATGGCTACGTGGATTCAGCGCCCTCACCTCGTTCACAAAGTATGTTGTAGCCTGGCTCAGTGTTTTCAGCATGGGTGTGGCCTCGGCGTAGAACAGAGACATGCGGTTTGCCATCTCATTGTTGACTTCGTTTTCAATGTCCAACTATAAATGAAAATAGCAAAGAAATACATGGATTTTTTTATGAGTGTATTAAAAAAAACAAAAAAAAAACAAATGGAACCCCGTACATTCATGTTGTTTATGCGGTTCCGACTGATGGTTCGTCTGTAGTAGCTGAAGTCGTTCTGGATGGCAGGGATTCTCATCTGCGTCGGGACGTGCAAACAATTGTCAGCCGACACACACCGTGCTTTATGACACACCGAACAGAGGCATGACGTCGACGGTGAAGTGAAGCGCATCGCATATGCGTGTGTAACAGACCTTGAGTTCGTCAAAGCGCAGAGTGAAGTGGAGGATCTCGGCGAACTGCTTGGCCAGCGCCTGCTCCCTCTCCAAATGCTGAGTGGGTGTGAGGGGGGGGCACGTGAGCGACTCCAGCAAACTCTTCAGAGCCTCCTCTGCAAAAGTGGAGGCGGATAACCAGTTTGATACGAGGGAAACCTTTCACGTGAAAACTGAACGGACACATGCAGTGAGGGTGTGGGTGCAACACCTAGTCTGAGGGAGAAACTGTAGAAATTCTTGAGTTTGATGACCAGAGGGCAGACGGAGCTCCAGGCTCGCTCCTGCAGCATCATGTCGTTGGGATTTTGGATGGCCTGAGAAGTAGAACATAAAAAGCTGACGACTGTCATTCCTCAACCATTTATGTGTTACATTGGATTGTGTGCCTTTTATTGTTGAACCTTCTTTATTGCTTTAACCAAATCCTAAAGGGAATGTTTCCTTACATCTCTGATCTCTTGCCCCGCCCCTTTGTACGCCTGCAGACCCGCCAGGATGCTCTCTGAGTCCTGGAGGACCGAGTTCACCTGGTTCCACACCTCGCGCTCTCCTTCTGTTGGCTGTGCATCTAAATAATACAAAATTAAAAATAATTTCTACTCCACAATTTAATCTAACTTTACTGTTTCACACAACATTTTAATTCCCTTAATAAATGCAGTAAAACAATACCGATCACATCCTTAATATTTCCACTTGCCTTGATTCTCGCATGCAACATGTTGATTATGTTGTGATGTTGCCATAAATAGTAGTTAAAAATTTATCCACCATACTTTTATTGTACTAATATTGATGTATGTTAAATACTTTATTCCAAAGGGTTTATAATTACATTAAAGTACAGGTCTGTTAAAACCATTGACATCCACTCATCATAAAATTGCAGTTTTGGGCCTTTTATTATAAATTTCCCATTTGATGAAAGATGGAACAAGAACCCACAAAAGATTGAAAAAATTTCAAAAACAACTTCTGTGTGCACAAGTGAAAAAAAACAACATCTTTTTGAGTGTATTGGATTGATGCTATAAAGGATGTTGTTTAAAAACATTCTTTTTAAGGGTTTTCCAGCACTAACATGGTTTACTCCAGAAATGTTAAATGTTAGCTTGCGTTGTTCATTCCTAATCCATGTGTACGCTGTTGTGTTTAAACATCTTACCCAAACTGTCACCATCAGATAAAAGCTGGAGCAACAAGAGGTTTCTAAACCTAACAAACACCAGACGTAGCCTTAGATCAACCGGTCGATAAATAGTTGGAAACTGGAAACATGCTTGATGTTCCAACAGGATAATGATTAAAAAAACTATCCAAAGAGCTTCTGGAATAAATAACTTGGGGTATGATAAAGTTTCTATTAAAATGCTGTTTCTGAAAAGTGATCCAATATCCAAGCAGAAATATGCAAGAAGTCGGTTGATGGCAACAAAAATTTGATTTTAAACTCCAAAATTGAAATGAATTATTTCAAAAAGCATTCGTAATAATGCTAGTCTAGACGTATGCATATGTTCAAGTCTACATGCAAAAAACTGATGGTTTTGTGTCATTACTGGTCTTTATTCAACAGTACAAAGAGCGGATGAGGGACAGAGAGAGAAGGGAATCTGGGGACATATAAATGTGAACTTGTCTGGATTGTCTCAATTGTTTCAAACTTGTGCACCCATGTCTTGTTTTTAAAATGCTTTATATCATGAACACAAGAACTGCTCTAGTCGGTAAAGCCTGACGAATCCCACCATGAGTGCATGTACACATTTCACAGCAAACATTGGGAATCGGTGTGAATGGAAGCAGCAAGACTGAAAAAGGCCTCTAGTGTTAAAAGAGACAAAATAAGCCTAAAACGTAAACTACAGAGTTTGACAATATTCTCTTTTAGCAGGTCTAAATATAGAAAATCCCTGACATTAAACATTTGTTCGTTCTGCGTTTCAAAAACTGTCAACTCCCATCGTTTCCGCTCTGTTGAACAAACAAAGCCTGAGGCTGAAATGCCACACAGGAGGTGTGGTGTGAGTTTTCTTCTTCGTTGGTGGGAGGTCTGAACAGAAGGCAGAGAGGATTTCACTACTCTATATTATCTCTATCCTGATTACTGCCACTGATGATAGAATAACTAATATTTCACATAAACATGTAGTAAAAACAGCAGCAGACTTTAACATTCAAACGTGCATAAAGAGAGGAAAGCGGACGGCGCAGGTCAAGAGGTCAAGCTCATTCCTCAACAAGGAACACCCAGAAAACCCCGACAGAGACGTGAATGAAAAGACAACAGTAACACATTCAAAAGAAGACAATATAGACGCTGAATGGGCTAACCTCTGACCCCTGAAGGAAGGACAGGGATGACGTGTTGGGAGTTTTTGGAAAGGGACAGAAAAATGAAGCGATGCTCACTTTCAAAGTCAAGGAAAAAGTTTGGCCCCTGTTCGAACTCTGTGCAAGTGAGCACTTTTAACAGATTCCCCATTTGGTTTCTGCAACAGATAGAGGGAAAGGAAGAAAAGGAGTTTATGTCAAACACAAAAAGCCGTAAAAAGTTATCCGACAGAGCAGAGCAGGAGGTCGTAGCCGTGATGAGGAAGAAAGTGGAGGAGGAGGTGGAATAAAGAGCAGAGAGCGGAGCAAGACGAGGCCTTTTGTTTTTATCGAGCTGGTCGTCTTGAGCAGAAATGAGGCAACAGACAGGAAACAGCTGAGCAGGTTCACGCCTTCCTCCTTCCAACCAAGTGGCTGCGCTCAGACGGCTGACTTACTTTCAAAGTCCAGGAAAAAGTGGGGATAGTTCTCTATTTCTCTCGTAAGGACTTTTAGCAGGTTACCCATTCCGGCAAACCTGATGGTCGAAATAAAGGGGGTTAAAAATAAAAAGCAATACAAGTTTACATAAAACACATCGCATCTCATTTAATTTCACACAAACACAACATAATGCAGTGTTAAATCTATGTTACATGTGAGTTTGTATCAGTTTACCGGTCGTTCAGGAGGCCCGGAAAGCTTAACGCACCTACGACGCTTTCAACATCTGTTGCAGATGTTTCTCTAAGCGTTTTAAATTGGTGTCTTCTACCTACCACAGAGGCGGAGTCCAAGATTACAGCTATGCGCTATGAAGCTTTTACTGGAAGCAGGCAGGTAGTAATTTCCAGGGAAAAGCCCCTTAACAGCAGAGGGGTGGTCACAAACTCTGTAATCACGGCAGGTTTTTTAAACCTACAGTAGCGTAACGAGGCGGCGAGCTGTAGAGCTCCTACATGTGTTCAGGCGCAATAGCTGGAATCATGAGTAAAAACAAACAAAAACTGTATTTTTACAAGGAACTTAAGGGTAGGAGATCATGTTTTTATAAAAAAAAAAAAGTAAAATAGTGTAACATCTTTCTCAACTTTCGTGGTTTATGTGGAGTGGTAACAAAAGACACACTGTGCTGCCGTGTGCGCATGATAATCACACAGCACAGCCGCAGGCAAGCCGGGCCTTTTTTTTTGTCCCCCCCCGCCATGGAATCATCCTTCAGACTGTAAACATGAATTTCCCTGCTTTGATCCTTTTGAACAGTACTACTTTCGGACGACAACGGTTTAGTGACTTTAAAGCCCAGCTCAGCCAGTAAGCAACGAGCCACCACAAGGGGTCAGTGTGGGTTCGTCGTCACGTCCATGCAAGGTCGATTAAAGTCGTTCTGTGAAGGCATCGGGTTAGCACACGTGCACATTTCCCTCCAGGCTGAGTCCAACCTGCAGCTACAAGTTCCTCGACACGCCGACATGTGGTTGCTCCAAGCAGCGTTCTCTCGTAAATCATCAAAATCGAAAGCAAATAGCAGAGATAAGGATCAAATGGCCTCCGTAGATAAATAAACTTCTCATTTAACATGTGATCAAAAAGGCTTTTGTGTTTAGGGTTATTTAAACAGGTTAACAGTGAAAGTATTCTAGGAGCTCTTATACTGCTGCGTCTGACAGAAATGACTGATTAGGATTGTCTTTTACTCTACATAAAAAAACAGAATCACCACTGAAGCGAGTGTTGCCACGGAAACTATTTTCAGGAGTAACTTTTAATAGCAATTAGCTGGTTGTTAGCGTTGTATATGTCAGTGGAGGGATCCTACAAATAAGCTCGTGTGATAGTTACACAGGGTCCCAGTCAGAGGGTTTGCCTACGTGTGGTCACAGTTGGCATAAGTTTAATTAACTCTGAGTTTAAACTCCTCTTTCGGGGGTCGAATGCTTAATTTACCGTCCAAGTTGAACATTTTTGTAATCATCCACGAGCTTCCGACATCAATCAGGCGAGATATTCAACAACCCATGTAAGTATCAGTTGTAGGCACATTTTCTGACTTATCTCCTTGCTGGATAACTCAAATGTCTAAACGGATTTTAAGCATTGAGGTGAGATGGCAAAATGTGTTTTATTGGTTTAGTTGTGTAATAGTTCTGCACAATAATTGAGCGCATATTGGCCTTACTTCTGCTTTCCTGTTTGACGTTTACTGTATAATCGTTTTCGCTGTAAAGCGCTGTGGTGGCTGATAAATGACAATAATACTTAAATGAAAAAAAAATAAAAAATTCAAAAGACATGGCTAATAAATACATATAAAATTCAGCTTCTATATATAATTTTGACGCCGTGGGAAATAAATGTAGTTCATGCCGGTGAACTGCATTTATTGCAATAAGAGTTGCATTTATGGGGCCCTACATGCCATCACAGGATGAGCCGTCCTGTGTTGTTTTACTGTTTAAAAGGGACATAATCAAGTTCCAGCACAGATGCCCGATTATGAATTAACTCCCACTGTCCGGAGCCATAACAGCAGCTCTCAGGAGTAACCTGGAACGCGACGAACGCACGCTAAAGATCTGCTGAGCCGAAACAGAAACACAAAACACTTTGTTACAAGAAGCGTTCTCCTCTTTCAGGCGTCCGTCCTGATACCACCGGGAACGAAAAACTCTCAGGGAATTTTTCTAGTGTCCTAGTTCCTCTTTTACAACCATTCATCTGCATGGCTTAGATTAAAATGGGGAAACTTTTCACTTTCCTCTTTGCCAAGGTATTTAGAGCCAAGTCGGTTTAAAGGAAGGGACATTTCACGGAAATTAGACAGATTTTATGAAACTCTGATCCAGTCACACTTGATAATTCAGACACAAAAGGAAAAACATTATCATAGAAAACTATTCAGGAAGAAACGTGCATAATTTTAACTAAAGATCTTGTCAATTTCTCGCCTAGTATAATAAATTCATTATTGTTCCTTTATATTATCGTCTTTATGGGCCATACCAGCCGCACCTGTAGACCTCTCTCCGGCTCTTCCTTTCCTTTGCCTTTTCATATGTATCCTCCTCCGTAGTAACAACATTGTTATAGATAAATTTATGGACAAATGTGAGATCTGTGTACCGAGCTGGCATCAAGAGATAATCTAAACTGTCTACATTGTTGTAACTTGTAGCCTCATGATCCGGCTCTGTGGGTTGCATCGTTAATCCTTTTTTTCCCCCTCTTCGCACCGCCTATGTGGGTCTTTACCGTCGCGTTTCTTGCTGAACCCCCCCCGTCTTTTATCAGATGCTCAGCAAAAAACTTAATCTGCTGCTGTTATTCGAATGCAAATAAAACTGGAACAGCGAAAGAATCTCGTACTGAAAAGAGAGGGGGGGGGGGCTTATCAAACATTTAAAGACTAAATATGTAAGGGGTACATATAATTTTGAGCTAAACTGAATAACCTGTACTGACGGAAACTACAACAAGATACTCCTTCAGCCTTAATACAGACATTCCTGCAGCGGTGTGTGAAACTATCTCAAGGCCTTTTCTGTTCATTTATAGTTGCATTTTTTTGCTGCCTGCCCTGAAGACTCTATATTTATATGTTAATAAAACAGTGATAGCAACAAATCTGAGTATATGTTTTTATAGGAAGGCCTTTACATGGGATATTTGGATGCTAGAGGAGCAGCTTAATCTCAGCTATGACCATGTAAAGCACTGTGATGTTAACAGGCTGACAGGTCTTATTGGAGGATTAGATTGTAATCCAAATCAAACAAGACTGGTAAACGGTTAATCTTGTTTTCAGATATGCCTGGAGGGAAATTTGTTTTCAATATTTTGCATTTATTTCTGGTTTTTCACACTTCCGGGGGCGCGGCTGCTTTTCAAAGGGTGAAGTCATGATGCATTTCTATTTGTCTGAGCGGACGCTAGATAGGAAGAAGTGCTTTGTAAAGTTTTGTCTAATGTGAACCCTTTTCAAATGAAGCACGGTCGCTAACGTCCACTCATATTATTAGAGATTCATCATAATGCCCGGCTTCTAACAAAGCGTGATTTGAAAAGGAGGCAAATTGTGAAGAAATACATAAACGTAGATTTAACTGTTTCTGAAATGAATTTTTTTTTTTGTATTTGTGTGTTGTGTTGGTCGTACCTTCTCCAGAGGAGGACTTCGGGTAGTTGTCTAGATCATTCGCTTTCTCTTCTCTGAAAAAAACCCAACAACAAGCGAAGCGAGTCAGACAGTGAACATGTTCCTACTGAGAAAAACCCCCAACCATGAGCCGTTCATCGTGTGTACAAACTATCTGATTACCTTCCTCCTTTCTCCTCGCGAGCAATGGATAAACAATACAGCCTAGAGATAAAACCCGGCACTGAAGTGAAGTGAAATCTACACTTCTCTCTGTCACATCAGAAAAAAAGCTTCATGTTTATCGGAGGATTCAATTACACGAGACAAGCTAAACCCCTGCAGATGACAGGGCAGATGACGGGCTCATCACTCAGGTCATTGGTAGAAGTCCTCCTTCAAATGAGAGCATATGTAAATTAACGGGATATTATAATGCTGTCAGGGATAGTCGACAACAGTATATTGCTGGGTTGTGGTTTGGATTGGAGTTTTATAGACCAACGTGTTGTAATTCATTGTTGGGAACACAATCATAACTACAGGCAAATATACACAAACATAAACAATTTCCTTTAAATCAGATATATTCCCCCCACCCTTAAATATTGTTATGGATGATAGTATTAATCATCACAGAAGAAGAAGTGACGCACGCGGTCAACAATAAAAAAAATGAAGATATGCCAGCATGACTGGATTATCACAACACAGCGGAGGGCTCTGTATGGCTCAGCTAAATAAGTAAGCTCTCCAGAACAAACATGATTATTAGGCAGGTAAATGAATAAGAAAGGCAGCCATCTTTATGTTCAGGTTTTAGGACAACTAAACTGTTGATATGAGGGTGATCTGCCACTTTTTTGTCTCTTAGGAATGCAAAAAATGATATTTCCTTGAAAAATAATATAGCAATATAGGAAATATAAATGAATTTTTACTATTAAAGCTGTAGGAAAAATACTCATTCATGTCAATAGTAGAAATTACACTGAATACCTCCTGAAGTGTTTAATTAAAACATATTTTATGTGGATTCACAGCTAAATGGACCTCTGATCTATAGAAAATAAATGCTTTTATGCTTATGCTTGTGAATCGTTACATAACTGGCTTCCTATGTTTGCCGAAAGATTCTCGTTACGGCACCATCAGGTACATTACTGGTGACATGGGTGACTATAGTCCAGCCATTATGAGGAGAAAAGGAACCATCCGCAAGACTTGATAAAAACACGAAAACCCGTGGAAACAGGTTTAATTTGCCATTTTTTGTTTTTCCTTTTTGCTAAAAATTTAAAGACAATGCATGAAGCACCTCAGAGGTTAAAAATTAAGAAAAGATCTAAAAAAATATATCGAACGTATCGGGATTTGTGACGGGTCCAGGAGCTGATGGCCATCTTTCAAAATACCGCACCTGTTAGGTGTTGCATCTCGTATTGAACCGATACAGGACGCAGTTTTGTTTTCCCAGAACAAGCCAACAGAATTATGTCTGTCACGCATGAGCATAACAAAATAATAAAATATAGAAATAATGATCAAAATAAATCATGGGAGGCGTTAAAGCTGTCGAGGCAGGACGTCTTATGCGGGATTTCAAGCATCCATGTGTGTAAAAAAAATAAAAATCCATATATTGAGTTCCTGAAATAGATGGACATTTTGAATATATTGCATGTAATTGCAATTTTCAGTTTTTTAGGTTAAACATGGTCGCTAAGAGGAGTAACTATTTAACTCAGGGAGATGACGCCACGCTTTATGAGGACACTACAGACAATCCAACCAAAATACATCCAGGTTTCCCAGCGAGAGACAATGGCACATTCGGCCATGCAGATGCAGCCAGCGTCCGAGCCAGTCGTTAGGTACATTAAGTCAGTAAATCTGAAAATCATCCCAGCATGTGGTGGAGCCAGACAGCCCGGGGGGAGAGACGCGTGCAGACGTCTAAAAAACAAACATGTTTTCTCAGGAAATGTCATTTGCCAGCTACGGTGGAATTTTCCTGACCCCGAAAGAAGAAACAAATGGGGTGATGCGGACACGCTGGACGAAGAACCAGCACTACTTTTTTTAAATTTGGTTTTCATTTTTAGCACCTAAAATCCATGTTTCCGTCTGGAGGTGTTCAACAGAACTAAATCTATTCATCTACCTTGAAGCCAAAGAAAGAAAAGGGTGCTGAAGTCTCAATTGCATCGTTTGAGCTTGTCGAGGAACCCAGAGAGAAAACGCACAACAGCTCCAAGAAACGATGCGTCTCCCTGGTGTCCAAAGAGACATCAGAGGATTAACGTGAATATCTGGTTGCCAGATTGCCCAAGAGGCTGAAAAATCAATAGAACGAAAATTGACAGATTTCAGGATGGAGTCATCAAAATTAGGAAAAGACAAAAAAAAAAAATAATATTTAAAAAACGATTTGAAACATAGAAAACATGCAGGGTCAGACTGGGGAGACTGTATGTAGATTATGGAGTTGTTTCAAAGTAGGAACAGCTGATAATACAGATGTCTAAGATAGGTGTATCCATGCATTTTAGTTAATAATTTATTTGAATAATTAACAGCTCTGGTTTACGCAACAACAGAAAAGGATCTCCTGGATTCATGGATCTTTAAAAATAGGCTTTTTGCTCACAATAGAAATGTATTAAATACCCCTCAGTAATGTGCTAAATATAATCCAACCATCTGTTGTTTTAAGTTAAACTAAGATTTGGCATTGGTACTACTCACTAAACTGTATGCTTCAATAACCATCAATATATTTGGTAAAAATGATTACATGCATGTGCCATGCAGTCAGACGCATGGTACATAACCAAAAAAAAAAAAAAAAAAAGACTACTAAGGGGGGGAAATATTTAGATTTGCAGAGAAACGCTAAACTTGTAAGATCGCATTTCAAACTGACAACGTATCAAACTCATGGACAGCAAGATCACATATCCCGGTGTTAATAACACAGACTTTTGTCTTTAGCAGATTCCCAACATTTTGCTGTACTTAACACCCATATACATTGTGGAAATGGCAAATGTTTATTTCTGTTATTTGCCACAGCTTTAAAAAAAACAAACTACTACCTGATCATTTTTGCAAAGAGGAAAAGTAACAGACACAAAAACTGTTTTGGCTTTCAACAACGTTGAGTCAAATTTTGCTTTTAGGTAAATCATTATCCTAAGGGAGGACCAGACTGTGACCCACTTTCATATTTAAAATAAATAAATAAATAATTGTTTTCCCAACACTTCATTTAAATTCCGACAATACAAAATCGCCTAAGAGAGTTTTAGAGAAAACCTAACTTTGTTGTAAACACAAATTAGAGCCAGTCTCCTTTTTTAATCAAATACAAAATAAATCATAAAAAGCTTTACAAACACGTTCTGAAGCAAAATTATGGCTTTTTTTTTTTAAGACTATGATTATTTCCTGTCTGCAATTTGAGTAAGCAGACAATGCCGATGGTGGCGCAGCTGCTGAATTTCGCAAGATTGAACCAGGAATCAATTATTTACCATGAATAAGCATCATGTCAACAACTCGAAAACGCACGTCTCCAGCAGGACTCCCCGGTCACGCGACAACAGCTGGTGTGTTGCAGTGGGGTAGTGAGCTAACCGCTCAGGTTAGACGAGCTAGGCGTAGATAAAACAAACAAACAAAAAGGAAGTTTAAGGTCAGAAGAGTAATCCTGACTAGATGGACGACAAGTTCAAAACAGCTCAGCGAGTGAAGAGGCGCCGAGAGCAGACAAGCAAAGGCGGAAATTAAAGATTATTTTCATTTCACAGTGTTTGATGACAAAAGTGTCTTTTCCTCAAGAGCAAACATACCAATTTTGTTCAACATGTTACCAGTGATGCGTCATTACCGAAGGACATAGTCGGCTTTATTTTCCGAGGATTGAAGAAAACAAAAAAACAAGAACACTGTATTTTCCTAACGATAAATGGGTAAAACAGGAAACATGTCAACCCCCCCCCCCCCTCATGTAGTAATGTGTGAGAGCCGAATCAAGTTCCTTTGTTCTCATACCAGCTCAACACTTCCTGTGTGAAAGTGCACGATTACTCTACTATTACCAGGATATTTTCAACGATTTACTTCCTCTTTGTGAAAACACGCCTCGTCCGCCTGCTGAGGTAGAAATAATACAGATTCTAATACATCGTTAAAAAAATCAAATAAAAATGATCTACTTGGCATTTGAAAAACAATTAAAGCTCCAACCAGGAAGTTAAATAATATCCACGCCTCAGAACCAGCTGAGCTCAATCGGCAGTCTGAGGAATCTGTTCCAGCCAATGTCCGACTGAAGGCGTTTGTCCTCGTCTAATCATTTGTGTATAAAGCTTAGATCTTACTGCTTTGTTCAAAGGCAGCTGTTTGAACATATTTCAATATATTGTATTTTGATTTAATTATGTATTTTTAATTTCCCCGTATTGAACTGAAATTTCAGCTATTTGCTAATTTATAAAAACTTACACTCCTCTGGATGTGGACACTACAACACACATTTTGATAGCTAAGCTGCTGAAGAGCCGGCTAATATGGAAATGTACACAAAGGCTTTTAAAGCAAACGGTCAGGTTGCAATTTATCCCACTTTTAAATTGAATAAATGTCGTTAAATTCTGCACCAACAGAAGCCAAACGGGGTAAATATGGCCCTAAACAACGGCCGAGTTCCCTTCATCCTGTTATGATCTTGCAACAACACTGTCGGCTTGTTTTGAAGTTCAAAGTCCTGGAAATGAAGAACTGACAAACCCTAAACGCGTAAGAGAGCAGCTGAATTATAGAAAAGTGGCTAAATTTTTAATTAATACAAACACTAAAAGTATTTCTGTCGGTGATCATCATCCTACCCCCGGCCATAGGGGTTATTCTATAATTTACAGCACATCTATTTGCATTTAGGATCAATAGTAAGTCCAAAAAATATATATAAATATGATTTCTACATAACCCTTAATATATAAAAACACAAACCATAGAAACAAACAACCATCACACTTTAGCCGACTAACTGTTAAAGATCAAAATAAAGCTTTTTAACAAATAAATAAAGATTAACTTATTTGTTATCAACATCCTAAGCACAAAACTAAGATAAATTATTTACCAATATTAAGCCAAAACAAACAGAAAACTGTAGAAAGATCCCACGACTGGACCATGAGCTGACCTGGAAAGCAGAGAAAGGTACTGTTATCGTGTAATCGTGTATCCTACAGTAAGCCAAGTATGAATTAGTTTGACTCAACCCATTACAAAGAAACAGAGAAGAAACCAGACTGGTTTGTTTTTAGTTGTTGATACAGAAGCAAAAATGTTTAAAAGGTTGAGACTGGATGGGTGGAGGACCGAGGCATGAGCAACCATCCACTTGCAAGAGATATTTTTAGGCTGGCTATTATTGCTATGTGGTTTTTGAGTTTATTGTCACAAAATCACAAATAGCCATCCATTACGCAGAAAACACTTCAAAAACTGCTTTATTTTAATTTAAATGTAGTGCTTATTTCATATTTAGCCAAATTTTTTATACATTTAAAAATAATCTTTGCTCTCTTTAAATGAACCTACTAGTGGAGTAGAAAAACTAAACCTCAGTTTAGGGTTTATGTTAACATGTTTTGCTAACAACAGTGGGAATAAAAGCTGCTTTTTATAAAATAAAATAAAAACATTTGTACTGTATTTCTAGTTAAAATGTGGCACAGAAAGCTGCATAGAGTACAGTTGGATCAAATGCTACAGCAATGTCATGTAATGAAAGCATAGTTTAATGCGCATTTAGACATTATATATATATATAGTTATTTTCAAGCCAAACCACGTTTTAAATGAAGGAAATCAACACCAGAGACCAAAATAACGTGTTTGGAAAGATCTTGGAAAAACGTGTGGAAAGCACAAACCAGCTGTTTAAGCGGGTCTCATTGGCTGTGTGTAAGAGCCTGAGCCAGCGATAACGGTATCTACAGCTCTTTTTAGACAAACCCCACCTAAAATAGCTGGACAGCCTTCCCTACACACAAACTGTATTTACAGACACAGACAGGAAGTTGGGACTCTCAGCCTGGCTGATAAAGCACATTTTTAATAGATTAGACCTTAAAGTGAACAGAACCAAATGGTTCACAGCTTGATCCTGAGCGATGACGTCAAAACTCAGGACTATCAGGACTGAACTGATTTTAACTGTGTGGACAAAGTCGCTGCTACTGAGTAAAGAGGACTCAACATAGGAAATACTTATGATCAAGGATTTTAGAAAATGGGGCTACAGATTTGGATGCAGACGTGCTTTAATTTTTCAGCAGCACACCTAAAACAAACCTGAGGATGCACCAGGACAACCAGTCATTTAAGGTAACAAATCCTTGTCATTTGCCAAACCAATCAGAGTTCATTTACTAACCAGCTTTTGTTTTAAATCGGTGTCGCCGCGTTTAACAGTGGCTGCTGTGTTATACGACATTGTCCAGCTCTGACTCTAGGATAAATAATTAGCAGTAATGGCGGGAAGTAGAGCTAAATAAATCAGAAATCTGACAGTTCTGGCAGGTCGAAGTCTAACAACACCCAAAAATTTAAATGTTGACATCCCTAAACCTGAGCATGGTTTCCCCCATGACATTTTTAAAAAGCCCTCTCCTCGCCGGAGCAAACATGACAGCAAGGGAGGAGGGTTTAGCCGTCTGAGCTTAGCTTGTTGGGAGGTTGGATGAGTTTTTTCCTAATATGGACACAGGCCATGGGGTTGGGGTGGTGGGGTAGGAGAGAGGGCAGACTGGGTGGAGAAGGGGAAACCTGCCCAGTGCCACCACAATAGCAGCCTTGCTTCCTGCCGCTGGTTCTCTGATACGTTTAAACTCACCTCACAGAGCGGCGCAGGACTCCATCGCCGCGGTCCGCTGACCCTGCTACAACCACTCGATTCACACTAAAGGACTCTTCTGGAGTCGCTGCCGAGTCGTGTGTCACTTCTTTTTTTCTTTCTCGCCTTCTGAAAAGCTCCCACTCATAAACAATGGAGGTGCATAACTCAGAGCTACACTGTTGCACGCGACACTAAAGCGAGCCGGCGGCTCGACACGCCTTTTGGTTCATCCAGCTGGGCCTGCTGTCGAAATGTTTTTACACTTGCTCACTACAAATTCCACACAAAAACCCTCACAGTTGTGGGTTTGATGAGAAAGAGGCTGGGTCAGTGATCGCAGTGATGAACTTAGAGCGCTTCTGTCAAAACAGGGCTGGAGAAAAGAGGATGAAGAGAAAACAGTTAGCAACTTAGAAGTGTGTGAAAAAAAAAATAGAGAGGCAAAGATGAGCGGATGGTATTTGGAGACGAGGAGGCGGAGGAGGCAGAGTTGTTATCTGGATACTAGCGCGTAGAGAGACTCCAGGCACAGAAATTCCTCCTACATCTCTGTTCAATGCCACTTCTGTTCTGCCAAGTCCGGCATGTCAACAGCAGTGCCGATACAAAAGCGGCCATGTCTTTGCGAGACTGGCTCTTGTGTGAACCTTCTGTCGGCGTGCTAGTATGGGACAGCATTGGGCCGCCCTATTAGTTCTTATTAGTAGTCCATAAGTCCTAAATATAACATGAAACAAGACCTTTTTCTTTCAGCCACTGGTGACCAACCTAAATGAGAACCACATATTTAGTCAACACAGAAAGTGAGCAGGATGGTAAGAGAGGTGGTTATAGAGGGGTCACCACAACAACCATTAGACGTCCTCTACACGTCAACAGATTGTTGGGAGAGGCAAACCAGAAAAAGCCTTTTTTTTTATCAAATGTCAACATGTTGAGTTTCCAAAACTCCATTGGGACTTTTAACCGGAAATCCGTGAGGTGAGAGTAAGATGACGCTTTTCAGCAACAAACACATGAAATGGATGTGGGGATAAAGCAGAGAATGAGCAAGTAGAAGAAGAGCAGCCTGATTTTCTTCTAAAGCCCCAGCAGATCTCTGTAGATGTGCAAATTATTTAAAAACATTATTATTATTTTTTTTTAAAAAGGATTTTTTTCAGATATTGAATAAATCTATGGAATAGTCTATATTAGAAGCACACTATTAGAAAATCTAATATTTTCAGCTGTACGTTTTAAAAAACATGTTAGGCTATATGTTCATAACAGAAGACTTTATTTGAATCAGAAAGCTACACCTCCCACCTGGCTCTGGACACATGTGTAGCTCTCCATTAATTACTCTTCATTTTGACGTTATTGCCTATTAGTTATAACAGCTGTGTATTATAGTATACTATTATCATATTATATCATTATAGTCTGAAATCATTGTAAGACTAACACAGCAACAGAGTCCTACAGAAAATGTCCACATTGAAGATTTTTAAATTAAACCCCTGCAACCTGTTGAAAGTTCCCTCCACCTTTCTCTACCTATTTCTTACATTGGTGAAATTGCATGAAACTAAAGAACGGAGGTGTTTCTTTTCTAAACAAACCATATTTCTACTGGTTCTACTGTTCAGTCATTTTCTATGTAAAACACACATGCAGAGAAAAGCAGCAGCTTTTTTTTTTTGGGAGTGGGGGGGTGTTGCTGTAAATGTTGCTGCTCTGCCTGGGATGGTTACAAACACTTTTACTAAATGAGGTGCTTACACAAGGTGCATGCTCGACACAGCATGACAGAACGGGAACTTGCACTACAGAGAGTAGAAAGTGAGCCTTACAGCAGGTTTAGTGTTGAACTAGAGAAAAATTACCCGACTGTTCCTTTAAGGAACCGTTACAACCACCAAAGAGATATGCGGCAGGCAGAGCAATATATACCCTTTAGTTTTAAGAGGACAATAAACAAAAATGACACCCGACAAACTTACTACTGAATCGGCACAAATGAATCACACTTCAGATCAGATTTGCAGCAATAACTTGCAGAATTGCCGCCAATATCCTGGGTTTCAAAACCATGTGCCCATCCCAGTGTGTTGTCATCCTCTTCTCTTGCTAAACTGTGACGGACGTCCTGAACAAACAGGTGGAAAAACAAATCACCTACAAGCCAAGGCCTTGGGTTTAAGTATGAGAACGGGCTGGATATATAGAAACGTACAACAGGCTGATTTATTTTATTGAGGAATCGGTCTACAGAAGATGCTTATCGTTGCATATTTGCAACATTAGCTAATTTTTTTCTCACCCTTTAGGTTAAAGTGGTGAACAGACATTCGACAACCAACACAGAAGTGGAAATCACAGAGCAGAAGTCAAGCATGTTCAGTCAGTAAAGCAAGACTTGTGAAAACACTACTGACTTGTTTAAGTGACAGAAATGCTACGAAGGAAAAGTTTAACCCTATCTAATCCTGATAACCGCTTTATCAAACTTTCCTCCCTATAACCAATCGTCCCGTGCTTTCAAAGTCTTCAGTGTCCCAAAAAGTCAGACGTATTTTATACAAACTGGCAAAGAGATTTACAAAAATCATCTTGGTATAAAATTGCTTACACCACTGAGGGTTCGGGACTTAAACAATATAGATTTAGACTTGGGGAACCAAACCAAATCCTTCAAACTTGACTTTAATTGGCGCGGTAAAAATAAAACCTGACTTAAGACTCTGGTCGGGGACACGAGTCTCATGGATGATCTGTATGGAATCTAATCATGGGTGAAAACAAGCTAGTATATAAAAGTAATGATCCCAACTCTTACGTGTGAATCACATAATCTCTGAATCGGTGCATTCAATAATAAATGTTTGGAGGATCGGTTATCTAATCTTAATCTAATTAGTTAAAAGCTTTGTCGTTATTTGGACTTTATTCCAATTTATTTGGGTTAACAACCAACGCAAAAAATTATTCATTCTGTAATTTCTGTCTACAATTGGTGGAATGGAAGCTGGGATGTCTCGGCTGTACTGCCATGATTGATCCTGATATCATAGTTATGTCTTGGGAACTAAACCATTTGCTTTACACAAAAGCTTCTAAATATGTCGCTCAGTGTTATATTCAGCAGTTTTCAAACTCTCTCCGCGTCTCTCTTTCAGCAGGAATGGGTTTAAAAAAATCCCACATTCGGTGTCAGGTAGTTAACACCTCTTTAAACAATCTGAATCAAAAACACTACTCTAAAATCAGGAAGACTCTGGATTGAAATACCTGCTGAAATGGCAACACTAACCCTTTATCAGCTGTTTTGATTTTCACATTTCACCACAGATATTCTCTGGCTTTCCATTTTAAAATGCTGGCCTGCTGCCATACAGTGATGTGTGAAGCTTAATCACTTTGTCAAAAGTGCTCTTGGTTCCCCTTTGTTTTACTTTCTACATTAGAGTTTGTCACTTTTACTCTTCAGATGTCTGATATCCACTCATTTAAACAGTAGTTTAAAGTGTGTTTAAATAAGTTTTTTTTTTTTGTCGATTACAATGAATTTGTTAAAAATTTCAACAATGTACAAGTAAAAATCACAGTGATATATCAAAAAATATATAAGAAATAACTCATTTCATAACTAAATATACCGTACTATTCAAAATAAAAGCACTTCCTGTACTGTTTGTTCAAAAACGATTAGGTAAGTTACCTAATTTAGTCAATATATTGTCCTAAACATACTAAAACAACTAAACCAATAGTGGGAGGTTGGAAAATCTTGGTTAACTCACGTTAGGTTCTTTAACGAGTAATTTAAATATTGCAACGGTTTTACTTATGTTTCCAATCAAGGCCAAATTGCCTCTGAAGTATGCTCTAAATCAAATTAATAGTCCTTAAAATGATTCTGCGTAAATCTGGGCCAGAGAGCGCCTGCCGACCTGACAGGATGCCAGCATAAAAAGTGAAACGCGAGAGGGAAGTGTGCAGGGTCACAAGGCAGCACAGTTGTACAGACACTTGTTCTCACTGACGAATAAAGCGGCAGGCAGACGGCTAGTTTGGGCTAAAACAGGAAGCTGCCGTTTTACTGCGACACGGCCGCGTGAAACATTAATGCTGGTGAACATTCAACCTTCGGGGATTAAGTGGTAGGACATTTGTAAGCTTTTAAAACAATTATCTGCCTTTGCACGTTGAATTTAAGTAAAAACAAATAGGGAAGGCGGTGAGCTTTGCTTATTTAAGCATAATAACCTTGAATGAGCAGTTATGTGGACTTCCAGTCAAAGCAGAGATGAAAAAGAAAAATACAGATGGAAAGTTAGCTGTACTCGTCGTGTTAGGGACACAAAGTGAGATATTGCAAACAATGATTCTCAGATGTGGTTTTTGTAAAAATGTGGTGCTATAATAACATGGTTTCCCTCGTCTTAAAGCCTTTAGGCCAAGCGTTGGGAGGGAAAAATTCCCTTTAAGTGTCTTTTCACACTTTTCCTGGCCTCCTCCCTCTCCCAAGTCTGTCACACACCTCCAAAATCTGTTAGCAGCACATCGTAGGCTCTATAGCGAGGGTGTCAGAGTTTTTTCTCTCCTCCAGCCCAGATGACAACTTTGACCGAGTCAGCAACGATCGGATTGCAATCGAAAACCTGCTGATTAGATGCTGATAAGGGAATGAAAGAGAGTAACATGAGGCAGACATCCAGAAATTTAGGAAACGTGCGGATCTTTACAAACGTATTTAAAATGTGATGACTTTTATGAAGTTAAGCCTCAAACTTAATGGGTTTGATTGGGATTTTATGCGACAGCAAAATATTAGCGAATATAATTGTGAAGTGATCAAATGATTATTTGAAAGGTGGGGTTCTAATTTGTATTCAATACCAACATAAAAAAAAAAAGTGTTGTGTTTTCTTCAACGTAGTTCACGTTTACCCAGATATAACGGCAAGCATCTGTGTACATATTATTTCATGTCTTATCACATATTCTCTAATGGATTTTGCCCAGGCCATCCAATTATATGATTTTTTTTTCTCATATTACCTCTGGTCGGATATTTATAGGTTTGTCGCTAGAGAACAGCGTTCCCACAACATGAGGGTGCAAGCATGATGTCTCATAATGGTCGTGGTGTGTTAAGGGTAAGGGTATAGCGTTTGAATTTCCCACGCCAGGTGCTTTTTAAATATACCTTAATTCAATTCATTTTCTTTACAACTTCATTCTCGATCTCCGTTATTATCATAGGGCTCATTAAAGGACAGTTTAATTGTCTTTTTAGATTTATTTTGCCAAAACAAACATCCATCAACTTCAGAAAACCTTTTCTTTCTTAAAAATAAATTACAACTGACATCAAATGAAAGTAAAATAGGGGAAAAGGGTTAAATACTTATAAAACAAAAGATTTGGCCTCGAGAAGGCTGAAATATTTCTTTAAAAAAAGGAAATTTGCCTCACCGTCACATGACCAAACAAAGGTCACATGACCAGCTCCCTTCACTCCCCCTCTTGAAACATAACCAGCAACAAGATGAAAAAAGAATAATCAATGGTTATTAATATTGACCCAGTTTTAGTTATCTAACTGAACATATGAATGTTAACGCCAATACATTGTGGAAACCCTAAATAAGACTGTATAATTTAAAACAGTTTATTTAGTATGAATTAAATCTTGACTAACAGAAAACAAAAGTTATAACAGTCATACAACCTTTTAGATTTCAACAATGCAAAGTTTGCATTTTACCTATATGATTATCCTAAGCCTACACTGGACAAACGTCTGTATGTGTTGGTAAAAAGTAGAAATTAACTCACCAAATACTGAAACAAAGCAGAAAATTAACACATTTTAAGGCTGACAGCTGCTTATTTTTCCTAAATAGTAGAATAATAAGCTGATAATGGCAGCATTAGACGTCTTAAAGTGGCTTCTAAAACACAGCTAGCCTTCTGCAAACAAAAGCAGCTTCAACCTCGCTACAAACATCACAGTTATCCATCCAGCATCTTTGGCAGTTTCAAGAAGCACACTTCAGTAGTTAAGATGCATTTGTTGTAATCTGAACTAAATGGCTGCAGTCAAAGCCTTCCCCACATCAGAGGGTCGCGTCAACCCAAGCTGGCTGGCCTTGTATCAGGTACACGCTTATTTCGTCCTCATGGAAGCGTCTTTTTTATTTATTTTTTACAAAAATCTGTAAAATCTTTCCTTCGGTCGTCAGATATACAATTTGCATCATTATTATTGTTTTTTTTGGAGCAGTCAAGAGGATACTACAAGATGCAGTGATCTGCAGCAAAAAGTCTTGTCTGTGCACTAGAGTCAGGGCATGTAAAAAGCCACAAGGGGGGAAAAACAAATGCCACCGATCATAAGTGTGCAAGAGACCATATCCGGTTTTTCTGCAACAGAAGAAACCTTTGCACAGTCGAGTTTCTAAAAGCCGTCTCCTAACAGGACGAATGCAAAGCACAGGCTTCTCGGTAGGGCTAACACGCCGTATTCACCTCCTGGCAAAGAACATTTGTAAACGACATGTTTTCGCTTCTTTCAATGGTCTCCCGCTGTTTGCTCCAAACCGGTCCGGTTGTGGTGTACGGCTGCCTGTAGAGAACCGAAGGCAGGGGGACATGACCAGAACGCAGGGAACAGGTCGATTCGCATCAGCCCCATTGTTCAGCGTGTCAAAGGCATCCTGAATTCAGCTGGCATGTCAGAAATGTGGCGAACACAGCCCTGTTCTGACCGAAGCGTGACAGATACATACACAGCTCACACACACACTCACGCCCTGTTGTTACCAGGGAGCGCAGCTGTTGCTGTATGTCCTCTTGGACAAAAGAGCGAAAGTTTGGTCCACTGAGGCCAATCAGAAGGCACAGACCACAACAGGCCAAAGATGGCACCGGTTTAAGTCACACAAGACATCCAGTGTGCACTTTAAAGTTGCCATGTGACCTACTAGTTGTAGTATCAACAATGGGAACTCGCAGTAGGTTATCATTATCACCTCAGAGATGCAGCCCAGGTGTGCAAGACTGACTAAAGTGGTAGTGGAGTTTGATAACTGCAGCTAAGGAAAAGCTGGGATCCAGGAACTTCTATTGGTTTATGACCCCGACGTGGTCCAGCAGTGCAAAGTACTTCACCATAAACCACCTGCGTGTGAATGCGTGATGCTTCTGTCAGGCTGAGGCTATGAAAGGTTAATTAGTGGTTATAGCTTATTACATTCCTGCAGTCCCATTCAGACAGCTGGCTGAGTGTTTCGAGGATAAAAGTAGCATTTAGACGAAGAGTGTCGAGCTAAGTTTGCTAGCTAACTAGCTAGCAGCGCTGCTGTTGAACTAGTGCTGGGTTGGCGTGGGTTTAAAACGGACTCAATACCGGCTCGTTACACTTTTAAACTACGACACAACCATTACAGCTCAGTTAGCTCCTCCGCCCAGCGGGAACTGAAGGTTGTGGAGCGTTGTTAGCGCTTCCTTCCCCGCGGTCAGCCATCCTCTCTCTGCCCGTTTGACAGCCGTTGGCTCAACCCGGGAAGTGAACATTTGCTCGCGCCTCGGTCGGAGTTAGTGTCCGGGATCGGGTTGAGCTCACCTGTCGGTCCCGCCGGTCAACTCTAGGAAGTTCACGCAGCCACCTTTACAGCTCCGTCTGTCCCCAGTAGCAACACAAACTAACAGTCCTCCCTCCATCCGCAGTGAGGGCGTTAGACCACGCCCTCCTCGACTGTGATTGGTCAGATTTGGGGACTGTGTGCAAAACGAGCCAATTGAAACACGGTTTTCACTTTTCTTGCCTGATGGCTATTCTTTAAATCATGTTTTTAGTATAATTAAAACATCCTTTTGACCTCTAAAATACTAATATGAGAATAAAAAATGAACTAATACAAGTAATAATTGTCATGCGCCCATCATTTGCATCTAAAATTAAAAATAAAAATAAAAAATCATAAATAAAATTTGTTTTGGAGCTACCCACAAAGAGAAATCTTCAATACTTTTTTAATGGAGTTGATCTTTTTCCATTAAAACATCGTCAAAACAGAGTGTAAAGCTATACAGCACGGCTGTTAATGTCCTAAAACAACTTATTAATTGTTATTATCATAGTCGATTTGACCAGCTCGGGTATCAAAGTATCAAATACTCAGACTGGTCAAACTTAAACTGAATAATTCTAATATGAATATTTGAAAACAGTTTTACTTTTAGGAAGAAAAAAAATATATATATATATATGTGTGTCATTTGTGGCAACATTCAAACGAGGCAACTGTAAAACCCCAAAACATAGATAAGTAAAAGGACGATTGAATATTTTTACTGTCCCCAGATTCACTTAGGATTTGGAACTTAATGTATAACGTTTCAAATCTACTTTTTTGGGTAATATAAACCATTTTTACTTCTCAAAGTAGTTGAAAAAAAATATCCAAACTGCAGGAGAAAAGACTCCAGGCCTGAGGTTAAACCTAGGACCTTATTGCTTCAATGCAACAGTGCAACTCTTTAGTTTTATTTTTGGATTCTTAACAGAGGTGGAGTTTCTTTTAAAACTTTTTACTTGTATATTGGTCATATTACTTTGAGGTATGGAAATCAGTAATGTTGTAACACATTGTTTCCCAAATTTTCACCAAACTGTAAAATTAAATGCAAAACAACAGCAATACAAACACAAAAAGACAAAAATGCACACCTACAAACCAATGAAAATGTCCCAGCTCTACAAACAAGACATTCATTCTCTGCTGTGTAAGACATTACAGCTGTGTGCCGCCTAACAAGGCTTGCCGCTGATCATGGTGAAGCCTCGAAGAGCCCATTGTTGTTCCAAAGAATGCTCAGCGTAAACTTCCTTGGAAATACCAGGGCTGGTTGATAAGTTTCAGTGTCATAAGCCTTCATATCTTCTACTTGCACAATAAATTGCTCCCATTTAATAACAGTAAACCCTATAGTATGTTAAGGGACAGCCTTATGGAAAAGAATGGAACATTTTAACTTGTGCATTTTTGGGATCTTTAGTCCCCCTCAATTTATTATTTGCATGAAAAGAAATGCTCAGAAATGTTTGTTGTGAATAAAATGTTAAATATCTATTTATTATAGAAAAATATATCATAATAGTTGCAAAAATGGGGATTTTGCTTATAAAGCAATATTGGAACAGCTTTCTAGGTTAAACTAATGTGTAATCCTGTCCAAACCTGACACCTGGCGGCTAATCACTGTATTGCCACGATCACCACCACCACGGTGACACTTGATGGTGTTTAAGCAAAGATTTTTCCCACCAGATCACAGTGCAGAAAAGAAAAACGTATTTTTTTCTACACCTCACCTTACAAACTCACTAGCTTGTTAAAATGTAAGATTCTTCTGATCTAACCAGATTTATGGGTATAAAACCTAGATGAAAAAATTTAAATCTCCTTTTGTTTTGCGTTAAAAGTTTCAAGTAAGATCTGAGAGATATCTGGAGATAGAACATCCATTAACAAGATCCACCACTAGGGGGAAGCAGTTCACCACTTGACTCCAGTGAGTCTGCCTATTACTGCCATCCAGTCCAAGTTAGTTAGGCATTATG
This sequence comes from Orestias chungarensis, assembly GCA_032876305.1. Classification (NCBI taxonomy): domain Eukaryota; kingdom Metazoa; phylum Chordata; class Actinopteri; order Cyprinodontiformes; family Cyprinodontidae; genus Orestias; species Orestias chungarensis. The sequence goes on from JAVLVB010000374.1 coordinate 2,758,631, forward strand.
TGAACAATCTCACATTGATTTCCCTCTCGTGGTGTAGCTGACAGTACATTCTTGCATTTCTGTGTGTTTTCTAAATGCTTGTTGCTGAATTACCTGAAAGTACCTGTAAGCTTTTAATCATGTTAGTTGAACACAGTGCAGCTTTGGTGGATGGTGTTGAAAGCAATGTTCAAGTAATATAGAGCTTTATAGGACCAACATAGATAGTTATAGGGAAAAATAAAACAACCAGGTTATTAATATCAGATATGAGATCTTTCACATGTATTAAGTTTGTAGCTCCTACTTTTTCTCTGCAAACACTGATATAAGAGCAGAAGCTAAAACATACTGCACGGATTGGCAGCATATTAAGTAAACATCCTCATCTAAGCTTCATATCAGTGAAATATATTGTTAGAAACGATGCTGCACCTTGGCTGTGCGCTGGTATGAGGATTTGTCAAAAGGCGGGCATAGACGATGGATTGGTAAATGGATGGATCTAAATTAGATCATACTAGATTATAATTGCTTTCAGTTTTTTCAGTCTTTTGCACATCCATTTTTTTATGTTGATGGTTTTTGATCAGTGGAATTTAAGAGCAAAGACGTCCAGTCTCCTGTCCCATATCGTCATACAAGTAGGAAGACAAAATAACAGCACAAAACTTGTCTGATTAAAAAACGAGTTCAAACAGAAGCAGAACCTTGTAAAAATGTGGTTCCCTGAACAGCCGAAACCTGCTTTACATTGAGGCTAAGGTAAAAATACTGAACAGTAAAATTTCGATGCTAATTTGTGAATGATTTCATTCATACCAAGTCAAAAAACTTTATTTCATAACTTACATGACAGGTAAACAAAAAGCTATGTCATGATGGAGCTACGGAGTTAAATAGTTAAATCATTAACAAACGTGCGTTGATTTCATAGCAGGTGAACTGAATTTAGCAGGATTGTGTTCAAACTTCTCTCCAGCATTGAGCCCGCCCTGTCTGATATGTTGCTTGATATTCATGGTGATGTTTGGTGTCTGATGTTCTCTAACAGACTTCCCGAGGCCTTCTCAGAACTGCTGTATTTATACTGAGTTTATAATATAGACAGGCTGACTCTGCCTATCTAATGGGTAACTTCTGAGGGGCATTCAAATTTAATTCAACTCAAAGATACTTAATATATGCAAACTGGTGATTAAATGTTTGGAAAACGCATATGATCAAAATACGTTCAGTGAGGCATGCTGCATCTCCAGAAGAAGTCAGTCTTGCATCAAATCTAAGAGGACTCTGACTAAAGACTGTCATTACATGCAAATAGCTTCGATGCTATTCCAGAGTAACATGTCCTGGGTGGCACCTTCAGCTTTGGTGAGCACTGATAATCCACCTCATTTGCTTTTTCTGCTCCTCTTTTAATCTCTTGTATTGTTACAAAGCCAAGCTGAGGCATATTGAAGTCAGGGATTTCATTCTAGAGGTGGTTTAAAATTCCTACTTTTCTCTCTTATGATTAATATTTCCTCTGCATGCATCAATCCTTCTTTTCTTTATACATTTACAGCATCAGTATGTATAAGAGGTTGGATACAGGCTTTTGGCAAAACATTTAAAAGAGTATTAACTATTTTTATGGGTCGCCGATCATTTTGTGCTATTTTTTAGTTTATTAAGTCTCATTAAATCTCAGAACACATACTGATGTCTGTGCTTGGAAAGTCAAAATAAAGTGTCCAGGAGTGTAAAAATCTTTAAAAGGTTATGCAGCTTATGTACAGTCTATTTTTTTTGTTCAACTTAATCCAGTAAATAGACACAAACAAATATTACACTACAACGAAAGCATGGGACTGCTGTTTCTTTCTGTTTGTCTATGTCAACGTGTGTCTGTCCCTATCAAATAAACTTAAAATGAATAAATAATCAAGTAGAATCAGATTTGGATGTGAATCAAGCATTTAATAAATATAAATTGACCTCTAATTGTCCTGAAACATTGTCATTATCATTCTTGAAGCTTGTGTGGTTTTCTTCTGTGTTACGTTTTGCATAGGCTACAGTATAGGGGCTGTGGTCACTCCATTGCACCAGCAGATGATTGAAAGGAAATCAAACGTTGGATGGATGCGACAGAGAAGTGCCTTCCAAACCTTGGTTATTGTCTGTGCTAATCTACTCCCAGGACGGGGATTGAAACAAGCTTAATGCAGGCGACTTTGTTGTTGTTAGCCAAAGGTGACTTCAGGTCCTTCCATGGAGCGAACTGCTCCCCCCACCTATAAAAATATCAACTTTAAGCCCTACTTATGAGAGCAACTACAAAAACAAAATCCCATGTTAGCTCTCCCCTCTGTATTCCCTTTGGAGCGGGCGCAGCAGAAAAACCACTCGTATAAATATCCTATCTAAATTGTTTCAGTTCCGTAAAAGGCTCAATCACGAGCTTAAGTGTATCTTTACAGTGTAGGCCCGCAAAATTAGAGGGAGAAGGAACCAAAGTGTTTTCTGCAAATGAAATTCTAACAAGTGTTACATGAGTTTGCATTCACCCTGTTTACTAAAAATACTCTTAAAAAAACTCTACTTTGTGAATAGAGATCAATTGGTTAAAGTTTGTCACAAAACCTTGTAGGGGATACAAGAGCTGCTCAGAATAATTTACTGGCTTATATGTTAAATTAGGGGTTCCCAAATTTTTCAACTTGTGACCCCCAATATCAATTTTCCAGAGACTGGCGAACCCCGACCAATAAATATGATCCTTTTGTTCTATATATTTAAAAATAAATACAGAGTGAAATAATTCCATGTTTTTAAGTTATTTTAATTATTTAATGTCATCATATTAAAGTTGCCTTACATACTTTTATGAGAATGTTTTAATGGTACATGTATTTATTTATTTACTGAAATTTTTATTTATTTAATTAATTTTACCCCTTTGTCCCTACATATAAATCAGAGTTCATATCAAGACAATTCTGAAAAATATTTTGCAACCTGATCTTTGGGGACCCTTTTGTTAAACTAAATACCTTGGTGGTGGCAGATTCATGCTGTGGGGTTTATTTTTCTTTGGGATGAAGAGTGGAGAGATTAGAGTTGACAGATAAATGGTTGCATCTAAATACAAGGGCGTTTCTGTGAGAAAATGTTTCTAAGGGCCGCAGAGGTTGAGGTTTACCTTCCGGCAACCTGCCTATATGTGCAACCAGATCTGCAATGCAATAGTTTGATGCATAATTTGAGGCCTTTTGCAAAAAATAAAAATTAAAATAATGGTAAAAAAATTCTTGGAAGGTGCAAACCTGGCAGAGATGCATCCGTAAACATGCACTGCTGCAAATAGAAAACTGATGGGGGATGAAGAAGTGTCAGAATCCACGCAATGTTCACCAAATCCTTCTTGCTTCTTGCTTGTTCTTTTCCCTTTTTTTTTTTTGACATTTTAAAAAGCTGTGCGCATGGAAAATGGTGAGTAACATGTTAACATTTACGTTGGGGCAGGCCAGAATGGAGGGCTACCTGGGCAGATGTGAGGATACATGATTTCTAAATGTCATCAGAGTAGTTAGATGAAAAGGCTTATTGTCGCTCTGGGAAACAGGTGCTCTCCTAACACCTCAAAACTCGCCTGCAGAGAGTCACTAGCAGGTAAAAAAAACCCTTTATTAAATATATTTAGTTGGATTTTTTTCAGAGTTTCCTGTTTGTTATCAGAGCAAAGCTATAGATTTAATCAAAACTGAATCCTGACTGGCATATAGGGGGAGTTTCTCCTCTGTTACCGGCTGCCTGCTTGGTTGCAGGGCTCTGCAAGTCTGACCTGATTTACGGTTCAAATTTCACGATTGGTGAAAAAATAGATGATTCTTCTAGTTATTGACTGCTTTCATGGGTGATATGGCTCACCACCCAGGGGCTCCATTTGTTGGGGGAGGTAAAAAGAACGTCTGGACTTAGTTCTGCATTAGTGGAAGCAGCAGAAGGACGCCATGTATTGCATTTGAAGTGATGTGTGTCAAATGAAAAGTCACTTGTATGCATGTGGATTTTAAACACATAACCAATGTTTTCACATGGGTCTCACATCTGCACATGAAATTCGCATGTGGTTCATTTTTGCTTTACGGGGGTCACATTTTTCAAACATGTTTACCTATTATGCTCACGTGCTCCATGTTCCAATGTGGAACATGTGCGTCTGTTATGATTCTCGCAGCCTCAAAGGAAGTAAATGTCCAGCGCTCCTTCCGTGACCGACTACCTGAACAAGATCACGTTTCAGCCTCATGTTTTTTGCCCTGCCCTTTGTTGGACCACGCTGAGCTTTCTCAAGTGTGGACACCGACCCTGTTTCTGCTCTTTGAGCAATGAATATTGGGTCTTCTGGCTGGTTTCTCACATGTGAAAATCGGACAAAATGTGATGCACATATGTATCATATGTGAAAATATGTAAAACCTGTGATAAAACATGGGAATTGCATGTTCCAACGTAACTCACAACATTTGGATGGATAAATGGATGGACGGGTTTTGTTCTTGTCACTGAAACCGACCCAAGTGTCTTGTAGTGCTGTGGTATTAACACAGTTTCTGTTGTCTGGGTATGCAGAGCAGCTGCTAATTCACATCCATGTTGTTGTTGAACAGCGATCAGTGTCCTTTTGATCGGTCACCCAGGCTCTGCAGACGTTTGGAGCTCTTGTTGGATCTTTTTTGTTGTTTAATATAATTTTCCGTTTTTTTTTTTTTGCAAATTTAAAACACTTATTTATTTATGTGTATTTAGAAATGTAGGTTTTACTCTCCCCAACCTCTTTTCTCAGTTTGTTAAAAATTCAGAAAAGAAAATTATTATGTAATTAAAATGACATTTTAGTGAAATCTTAAGGAATCTATAATAGTGTGATATATGAGCCGTTTCTCCACCATCGTTGCTATACTACTGGTTACATAACTTAACTTTTGGCTTCAACAAAGAAACTTTCTAAAATACAGTTGTTTACATTTATAAAGAGCTGAACAGTCACTGGTTAAAGTAATGGTTACAACAAATTGGACTGACACTCACAATCCATCACATACTTTATTTCACTTCTAATATTTGCACAACCTTAACCATAACTATTTTAATATTAGTAATTAGTAATATTAGTAATTTTTTATTTTAGTAATAATGACTATTTAATCTAGAATAATGCAATAACTTTTAACTAAACTTAACTTTAGATCTGTTAGAAATAACTTTTTTACACCAGAGTTTTTTCTTTAACCCTACAAAGTAGGGTAAATTCTGGCCCAATATTTGATTAAATCTGTCTGATCTATGACCCAACAGAATTATTCAAGGTCTGGAGTTAAAGAACCTGGCACGTCCTCGACACAACTTCAGAATCATGACTTCATAGCAACACTCAGTAACTTTTCCTTCATAAAATACTTTCATAACTTTTGTGATCATATGTCGACTTGCAGCTCGTTGAATGACGCCTCTGCCATGGCCCGAGGGGGTCTGTATCGCTTTAACCGGCAACAAGCAGCTTTGAGGAGGGTGGGAGGGACCCTGTCACACAAAAAAAAGCTACAAAAGTGCTGACTGCAGCTGACTAGGAGATCAGGACTTTACGAGGCTATATGCTGGTCTTCATGGTACATGCAGTCTTCATTCAGGCAAAACACTACTGCTTTGGTCCACACTGGCCGCCAAAATCGACCGAAGCGCAAACGTCTTTAGAATTCCTTTAAAATAACCTAACTAACCTAAAGTAATACCAGCTTTTATTCAGCTGTTAATTATGAAAATTATCAAGCTTTTTTTAGTGTGTACAATAATAAGACCATAATGAATCATGAACTTTTAAAAATATTGGTAGAGTCGTTTGTTGTTTTTTAAACAGGAAAACGTGAAAATGTTACCCATCATGCAGTTTTAATCTTCCTGCTAAGGCAAAGTGTGGTACACTTCCCACTAGGGCGAGTTTTTCAACGGGATGTCCCATTAGTCCAGGCAGGTTTTAAAATCGCCCCAAAAAATGCAGAAAAAAAGGTGAGTCCCTTCTGATCGTTGTGGTTAAAAGGACACAAGTTTGGTCAAACCCCTACGGCAGGACGGCAGGTTGATCAAAATGAGAGAAAATGGAAAAGGTTGTAACAATCGGAAAGTTTTGATTTACTTTAAACACCAAGTCTTCTCCAGATTGAGTTTATTGGAGGGGGGTACCAATCCAATATTGATATTGGATGTTGGTCCGATGTCAGACGAAAAACAAATCTCAGATTATATCGGACAACATCTAAAATCTCCAGTAAAAGCACTCCAACACAAGCAGTAGGTTCCAGCATTTAATTTGTTTCCAGTTCGTCAGACCTATTGATTAATAACAAATGAATTCATTTTCTTATCCCTGTTGTTGTTATATCACTTATCCAAACGCTTTCTAATGTTCCACAAAGGTAAGTGAACAAAGTTACAAACGGTACAAAAATATGTATGATGTATACTGATATTGGTATTGAGTCAATATTGGAGACTGAAATAATGTTTTCCTACCGGAAGGGAATACGTTGTATTGAGCCATCCCTATCAGCATCACACATCTGCCGGCTCACCTTGCTAAGGTTGTTTAAGTCTGTTGTCCACAGATCTTCTGACACCATGCAGTTATGGTCTCTGCCTAAGCCATTAAAAATAAAATATGTTTTCCTCTTCTGCTTTCTCTAGACAACAACAACAACTGTATTTATCATACATTATGTGCAATTTGAAGTGCAATATCTGCTACAGATTCTTGTATATACTGTATATTTTTAGTTGCATTTCTAACTGCAAAATCTTTTTTTATATAACTTTTATAAAACTTTTATAACTTTTTCATAATTTCTGTTATGTTTTTTGTACTATTTGTCTGCACTGATTTTTTGTTGTTGTTGTTTTTTTGGAGCTTCTAAAAACATTTTTCTTTTTCCTTGGGAACAATGACAAAGAATCCTTATTTAGATTCTGAAGAGTTGGGGTCAAAATTGAAACTACTACTTTTGAACATGAAACAGACAGACTAATATGTTGGATTTAAGTTTGACCAATATTTTAACACCCTCATGATAATTTTTTTTAAACTGGAGCTGGTACATAGAAATGTGAGAAGCAAGAAAATAGGAACCGTGGGAATATGTGATTAAAGGTTTGTGTATGCAAACTTGCACAAAAGAAACCGTATAATACAATCTATAAGAAGCTAGTAGTAAAAAAAAAGAAAATAATAGAAATGCACTCGGAGTACCAATGAGTTTTTACATACCCAAATTTCAGCCTCCATCATTTTATTAACCTCAGACGTCAAAGCAGCAAAAGCTCCAGGAGGATGGGGAGATAAGCTCTTGTTATTTACTCAGAAAATGAAAGTCTGTACTCATTCTGGAGTCCACTTTTGTATACTTGTGAATAAATGATGTTTCTCCAATCAGAAGATTAAAAAGAAAATGGATTCAATTTGGCTGTAAAAGTCCATCTCAAATGTCTAAAATCCGATTTCATCCTGAGGGAGAATTTTGGCCTTGTGTTTCTTCCCTTTTGGTTCTCTGTTTCCTTTTTATTGTAGACTTGAGAAATCAATTTAGCTCAGTTCTGCCTGTAAAAAAAACAAGAAAATAAAAAGGAAAGTTCAGATGTTGGCAGCAATACAATAGTTTTATAAAAGTATTGTAGATTTTTTTTACAATTATGAAAAATTACTTTTCTTTTCTTTCTTTCTTGAGGTTGAGCGGTTCCGACTAGATATAGTAGGACTCACCTCTACGCAGAGCCTGCGTAGCTTCAACCACGTCTCGGGGGAGGCGCTTCCATTGTTTAGGCGGCTGACGGGAGTTGTGGCCGCAAGGTTGTTTGTGTCTGCCGGGACGGTAATCCCAGAACACGTTGGTGAATACCAGCAGTGAGTGATGCCGTCAAGCTGAAGAAGGAGTCCTATCGGGCATTTTTGGCCAGTGGGACTCTGGAGGCAGCTGGCAGGTACTGGCAGGCCAAGCGGGATGCGGCTTCGAAGCAGTGCTCCACCAACACTGTGTATGGTGGAGATGGTGGGCAGCAGACTTCGACTCTAGACGTTGTGGAGCGGTGGAGGGAATACTAAGAAGACCTTCTCAATCCCACCAACATGCCTTCCAATGAGGATGCAGAGACAGAGGAGCCAGGTTTGGGCTCTCCAATCACTGCGGCCGAGGTCACCGAAGTAGTCAAAAAGCTCCTCGGTGGCAGGACCCGACTTCGAATAGGCGGCAAGAAAACGGATGGATGGATGGACTTTTCTTTTCTGCAATGCAACATCTTATGATCTTTATTGTTCCCTAGAGGTAAATTGATGTTTCTTACAGTAGCACTCATGTCAAAACAAAAAAAGCAAAACACTCTAGTCGCAAAGAACTAAGAAGGGTAAGTGCATTTACAGTTATTTACACATATTTAATCAATTAAATTATGATAAAATGATTTATCATAATATAAAACATGTTTTATGTCTTTCATCCATGTCCATATATCATTGTGTTAAGCATACATGAGATAAAGTCTATGCAAAAACAAGCCTGGTAAAAGAAAGCAGCCTTGTAAACAATATACACAAAAAACCTTGTTTTAAATGTAATTCATGAGGAAACCATGTTACTTTTTTAACTTGAATCTGGTAATAGAATCATGCTACTTCATCTACCATATGTTATTTAACTTCAGAGTTTATGCTTTTTAGTACATTAGTTAACATAACAGAGTTATCATTATTCTTTGTCATTAGCATTAGACGATCTAAATTTGTTCTCCTCTGAGTTTTTTCCTTATCTCAGTCAGGAAATTTCTGTCACATGCTGATAAACTCTCCATGACCGTGGTTTTTTTTATTTGTTTTTCCTCTACCAGTTTGCTGCAGGACCTTTGTCCCAACTTGTCTGTTTTGTAGGTTCAGAAACAAAATGAGAAGTAAAAGTTAATTCCCCTCAAAGATGGCAGTGGAGGCACTTAGAGAGAGAAATCGATGTGAGGGAGAGTCGACAGAACACGGCGCTCTATTTCTGCAACACCATGGCTCATTTTCAAAGCACGCTCCGATGAAATCAGATTGATTTGCTCAGTGAGAACAAAGGGGTGGGGGGTTGGTGTAGCAAAACAAGGACATCATCACTAGTTTTGATGTTGGCTGGCATATTTCTGGTGTTCAAAATAATTTGAACGTAAATGTCATGTTTTGGTGAGAATGTTTGTTGTGCTCCAGACTGGATAGGAAAGAGTGAAAATAGGGGTGAGATCCAGGACAATTCAGCACAAATGTGGTATTGAAAATTTTATTTAAAGAGGTCTTAGTGTAAAAGGATGATACATGAAGTATGTAAAAACCCTAAGATGTCATCATAAAACCTATAACAGATTACTGCTTCAGATTATATATAACCTACAATTGAACAAAGTATGCAAATTTTTATCTTGACTGAAGGTGTGAAAGGAGGAAAACGTCACTCTCATAAAACAGAAAGGTATGAACAAGAAATGGGATTGAGGACAAAGGAAAGGATATATGGAATAGTGTTTCTCGGAGTCAAAAATTGAATTATAAGAACAGAGGAATTGTTTACATAAACTAAAACATTGCTCCAGGGTTACATGTTCAACACCTGAGAAGCACGGATGTGAAAGTGTCATGGTTAGGGGATTCTTGCAACAGGAACCTGCCATGAATTCTACTATGTATCAGTGGAAACTAAAGGGCAACTCCAGTCCTCAAGGGTCGGTGTCCTACAACATTAAAATTTCTCCCTGGTCCAACCTAGCTGATTCAAATGGCTGAATTATCTCCTCAGTATCAGTCAGCTTCTCTACAGTCCTACTAATGACCTGAATATTTGACTCAAGTGAATTGATGTAGAGACACATCTAAAAATTGCTCCCCCCCCGTCTTAGACATCTTCAAAATTGAACCTAAAGCTGACATGGATCTTGCTTCTTGTAAGTGAGCCAAAGAAAACCTGCAAAACCATTAAGGATTGGTCGACATATAAAACATAGGAAGTGCTCAGCTGAGTGGAAGCCCAGATCTCGATTCCATTGTTTTGTTGTAGGGTAATATACACTGTTCATACAATAAAGGCAATTTTTATTGGTTTAGTTTTTTGATACCACGGACAAAAACAAATTACTATCTAAATTCCTGGAATACGGAATAAGCAGTGCAGATCATCACTGGTTATAGGAAGTTAAAGGAAGTTAAAAAAATAAAGTGTAGGACTTTTAATAAAAAGCAGATATTGAAGAAGGTCATTTTAAAAATGAAAATGTGTCTGCTACTTACATGGGCAGATCTGTATTTAGTGCATGATTTGTTTAAGGCAAAGGTCAAAATTATTTCATATCTACACAACTGCTTTAGTTTTATGTCAAATGTAATGAACGGAAAGATGAAAGTAAAAAAAAAACAGACATATGACAAAAGAGATATAAATGCATAATAAAATATTTATGATATACTATTTGCACAATGCATATGCGTTCTGATTCAAGAATTTAGTACGTAGAATATTTTCAAGACCCCAAACTTGCATGTAATTCACCCCATGCGGGGTCCTGATCCCAGATTTGGAAACTACTGCTCTAATTCTACCAAAAAGACTATATCAGGACTGCAAAACAAGAGGGAAGCTACATGGATCAGTCTGCTGTAGGCGGTGAGCCTCCAGCCCATTTCCACTGGTGCTGAGTGAGCGTCCGTTTGACTTCTTGTTCTTATTCAGTCCGTTGAGGCTTCAGAGCAGAACCATCAAAGAGGCGCCCGGGACGTCTCTGCGCCAGCAGGAGCCAACACCCACAGCACCGCTTGTGTGTCTAAAAAGAGATGAAGACCGAGAGAAAGCAAGACAGGAATGTCGGGCATGATTTCTGCAGTTTCAGTAAACAACTCAAAGGGCAGGTACGTCAGCAACGTGTTAGCGGAGGAGGGAATGGATGAGAGACAGAGGAGAGAGGAGGACAGGGTAAGGTGAATGAGGAAGATTGACTATAATGAGGAAATTGAAGCCAGAGCTTGGACTTGGAAACAAGGTTCCAGCACAAAAAAAAAGAAAGAAAATGGAAGAAAATGGAAATGAACCAAAAACAGATGGGTAAGTAAACACACGGAGAGAAGAGATGAGTTAAAGATCTTATGAAGAATGCAGCCGTCTCTACAGACTACTACTGAAGTCTTGTTGGGCAGCAAGGTCACCGCGAGCACGAAGCATACAGCCACAGTCGCTCTTAGCGCTGATTTATGTCTTCATTAGCGCTCTGTAATGATCCTGAAAACACAGGCCGTTTGTCTCTTTTAACAAACACATATTGCACGGCGGGTTCCCAGCACCGCCCTGACTCAGGGATAATCATCATATTTTAAGCTCTTGTACAAAGTTTTTCTCAAAGACTTTCAACCAAATAACACTCAATGATATGAAATCTGATTTTATTAAGCAGTTAAAATATGTAATGGTGAAAACCTGCTGCAGATGCATGGAGCACCGTCAGTTCAAAGGGATGTGGGTTTAGGCAGACAGGGGATTTTCCTAAAATAAAATAAAAAGTAACCAAACTGTATGCAGGTACATGTACAAACATGTGGACAATAGCTTTGTAATTTGGCGCCATTCATTGAAGAAAGTGCAACTGATTAGGCTTCGTCCGTGCTTTGTGGCTTTTAAATATTTGAGTTGCAAGTAAAGGAGGTAAGATTTGACAAGATCGATCTAACCATATGGAATTGTGACTCAGAGCTAACCTTGGACTAAAACGAACAGTTATAATGTCAGAAGTAGTTAATTTCTAAATATTACCAGAGAGAAAAAAAGAAAAAAGGGACACATCAGGTCTGTAAGGTTTCGCAAAAATTACCAGATACAAAATCTTGTTGGTTGAGAGTGAAAACGTTGTGTTGGACACATTTTGAACTAGCAAACACGATAAGTAACGACAATTCAGTAGCAGTCAAGCTGCTGTGTGAAAATCGGAGCAGATTTTCAAAGGTATCTCAGGAAGTGTATCGATATCTGTACCACACGCTTGCGATATTAAAATCTACAAATAAAATGTACCTATAAACTAAAATCTAGCACAGCTAGAATATAATAGAATATAACTTTATTTGAACATTTAAAATTGGGAGGCAATTTTGAATATGCCAAGAAAAAAAGAAAAACTACAACATAAATAGGCAGAAGCATAGTTTATTTTAATCCTACCCCTAATTCACAATGATTATATATACACACACATACACAACTAGCTTTATGCATTAATTCTCGATTTGACCATTAATCAGAGAAAGAATGCTAGATTTGTTACCTCCGTCCACTGTCTACGCCGTCTACATCGACTGCAGGCCTCGATTTATCTTTTACACTTTTCCAGGAACATTACCATACACCTGTCAGTCAGCAAATTGGTTAAAAGCTACAGACATGTCAGTTCCTTTTTAGTAAGAACCAAGCTGAGGAATCCGAAGACGATAAGCAGATGCTGAAAAAAAATAATGGTGGAAAATTACTATTATTGGTAAGGAGTAGGTATTTAAACAGAAATAAAGCCAGCAGTAGCTGGATTAATCGGATTATCTAGTGGAAGAAACATTTAAATACAGCCTCCGGTACTGTTTGTAGTTTAGAATAAACAGGTTTACATGGTTAACGGCTATTATGATGTCCAGGAATCGCCTGAGCGCAGCTTCAATTATTGAGCTTGAGAAGGAGTACAGATTAGCTTTTAAGATCAGACATGTCATTTCCAACCACAAGGGATGATGATTTGTATATCAGAATAACAAACACTTCTGCAACCTTTAAAAAAACTTTTTTCCTCAACAAATCATAGGGAAGGCAGCAGCTTTCTCAACAAAAAAAGATTTAATAAATTGTTTTTTTTCCGTCAATGCGTCAAGTGTGGTTTTCAGAGTGGAACTCTGAAAACCGCCGCTTTCGTCTTCAAACACACAACAATGGAGAGAGAATCATCCTCTTGCAGAGCCAAAGGGGAATTCTTGCACAGCATCACTGATAAAGGATGCTCTCCTCATTAACTCCAAAAAGGCAGCATAACAGAAGGAAGTAAAGGAATGTCCTGTGGTGGTCGTGGAAAAAAAAATAGCGTCTGAAATATGCATGAAAGTGTTCATGCTTATGAATTACATAATGTGGAACTAATCCTTAGCTGCGTTGCGTGATGTTAAAGATGAATGTTGAATACCTTGGGGCATCATCATTATTCTGACTTAAGACAAACTACTTTACCTACGCTTCAAACATGAGCAGCTGTGACTTGTTCTTTTTTTCCCCATCCACCCCTTTCCCCATCCGTGGAACGACTGCTCAGCAAATCTGAAAAGACAGGTGCTGCTGTACATAGGGAGGTCCAGGAGGTTTGGACCTTCTCTGAGATAATTTAGAGTCTGCACTGAACAAATCCAAAGTCAAAAATTATTCACCTCTCACGGGTTTATTTTTCCTTTTTTGTCTCAAACATTTCAGGTCATTGAACGATTTTAAATATCAGATGAAGACCGCCGGAGTAAACAAAAAGTACAATTTTCCAATGATGACTTCCGAAATTAACTTATAAATGCTCCCTAAAGCGAGTTCTACCGACTTTTCAGGAACAACTGTCATCAAATACTTCCAGTTAATGGCAATAACCCTTTAAAGAACAGGTATTCATCCACATTTAAGCATTTTATGCAAGAACTACTTGGTTGATGTCCTTTTCATTGGATCCGAGTGGGAACTTTGACTAGGCCATTCGCATATTTTAATTTTAATTTATGTAGATGATATAGAAATGCACTTGCTGATTGGCTTAGACAAACCCTTGTGGTCATGCACACATGGACCCCTGCGCTATTAGATAACTACCACCATGACCAACAGATGCATTAAAAGCCAGTTATAATAAGATCTACAACTTTTCTCTTGTAAATCCACAGAATATTTTCCCATAAGTCTTGGGTAATATCAAAATAGTACTTTTTCTTTGTTTTATGTCATCAGCATTTGTTTTCATTTAACAACTTACTGTCCAGCCTCTTTGTTGGTATTTAATCATGAACACTGAGCTTAATTGACGTGGATGATGTTTCCAGCGCCTCACATGGTTTATATCTTTTTTCTTTTTCATCAACTGGATGAGCCTCCACTGGACGCATTTTTAAAAGGCTTGCCATTGCGCATAGGTTTCACCATAATTTGTGTTTAAAATTAAAAGTTTTTTATATTGGCTTTGAAAGGTGTTGCATTACAAGAGGGTTTTGAGCTCACTTTAGGTGGTTTTTGGTTTTTCTGAAGCACATCAGCCTACTTCATGTTGATAGGCAGATCCAGTTTAAGTGAATTCTTGGTTCCACAGATATGGATATTTTCAGATATGTGTGAACTCAGCTGTCTAAACATTTAGATTAATCACTGTTAATGCATGATTTAACAATGGTATTGTGATTGTGATATTTATCATTTGTAACAAATAAAAGTGCCGTATAGTCCGTTATTGAGGAGGTTTGCTGCAACATCTGAAGGAGGAGAAAGTAGCAGCTAATTCGTGATAAAGACGAAAATTCAGAAGATTGGATGCATAGAGGATGATCCTTTCTAGGAGACCCCAGAGTCAATGGAACTGGGACGGAGTGACATCTATTAAACTTTAACCTGTAAGAAACTAATGAGGCAATAAAAACCATTTAATTTATTCAGAAAAGGATTGATCTGGTGTCAGATAAGCATCAGATATTAAATGGTTGTCTCACAGCTCTCTAAATGTGCCGCCCAAATAATGCCCTGATTCCTGTAGGATTTCATCCTGTTGCAGCTGCAGCGCATCTCCGAAAACCTCCTTTCTTTGGGAGAGAACAAACACAAACAAAGACACTAGCCAAGACTGTTTATATATATATATTTTATCTCTATTCAATATTGGATTACAACATGATGATTGAAATGGCAACTTTAAAATAACTTCCTTAAGCCCGCAAATAGTATTTTGCGCTCAACTGACGCAATATTTGGCTTTCTCAAAAAACAGCTAACGCATTAAGATAGAGATGCATTTCCCAAATAAGTACTGATGCATCAAAGTTATTCTAAAAGTCATTTTCAAAGTTTGCTTTAAATTTGCATAAAAAATTGGATGGTAACATAACTCAGACGCCACTACAACTCGTGGACTAAAAACGGCAGAGCCTACTCGGATCACGTATTCAGAAAAGCGCCAGCTCGGACGCCGCGGCTTGGACTGTGCTTGACTCTAAGCAGACCAGTTGCTAATACAGTATATCTCTACAGCACACAGTTCCCCAGCAGAGGACGTCGAAGGATCGCACTTACCCAAAAGATTTGAACTTGAAATCAGCGAGTTTCAAGTTTTTTGTTTCATCAGATTGAAATATTGGAGCCAGTTTCATGGGTAATTTGAGGGCGGAGCTCTTTTTATTACATATGGTGAAAACCTAGATGGCAGTTTACAGACATTAGAGACCACTTTGTTAATCTATCACGTAAAACTCAGAAGAACACATTGATTTAAAAAGAAAACATTAGAAGCCATGAATAAACTCTTAGCTTAAACCTGTTCATTTTTTCAGAGTGTTTAATCTACAGACTAAACCATAGAGGCAAAAGTATTAAAATAAAAGTGCTGAAATGCTCTACTAAGATATACAGAAGCGTTCAAAATGATGGCAGTGTGTTTTTCATACAAGCTAGGGAAGAACCTGAGCAGAAACGGTGCAAGAAGGTGACTAAGAATTGAAAATACAGGCACTCAAACAGGACTCAAAAGGATCTTACAAATGGACAATCAAGGAATCAAGGAAATTGTCTATGTATGTACTAAAAACCAAAGATTATCAAAATTATTTTTTTAAACTGAAATTAGATCATCTGAAAGAGCAAAAGATCCACAGAAAAAACATTGAAAACGGGAAGGCCCATGCCTTCACACTGTGATAACAAATGATTTTAGACAGATACGTATGATTTAAACAGTATTTCATTGAACTGATCCAACTGATCCATAACTAAGCAGCTTCACAAGCTACTAAATTTAATGTTCAGTTCCCTTTTTCTAAACATAAGTATTTAGTTACGTTTTACCAACAAACCAGCTATTTTTAAATTTGAACTGCATCCACAGTTTATCACTGGTGTATTCAGAGTTGTCAAAAAAACTCTGCAAGTTTCAAATCACATCCTTTTAAGTGAGTCTCGCAGGAAGATTCATTCAGCAATTGAACTTCACCCCCTCCTCCAATGGGACAGAAGGGAATAGCTCAATTCAACTTTGATGGGAATGGCTTTCACTCAAATCATATGGTAGAATTACATCCTGTTCAAGAAAAAACTCTTAGCTATGGTTTAAAAGTAAAAAAGTCCCATTTTCATGGTCTGACTTGTTTTATTGTAAATGACGAAGAAGAAAATGTTCTATTTGATACAGAGAAGGTTAATGGCAGTAAGTTTTTTTGACTTGTGACAGAATACTTTCAGAAGTCATCTCTTTATACTCCCTTATGGTCTTGTACTGATGTAGGGGGAAAAAAGACAGTAATGTTGCAATAAAACATTCTGGTTTGCAGTGAGCTATTTCTCAGCTTATCTCAGCTGTTAGCTTCAAGTACCTATATCTTTTTATCATATTTCCATATGTATAAATGTTCTAGTTTTTTACAGTTTAATTGCTCAAGTTCTGTATCATTGATATTTTTAAAGATTACATGTCACAGAACCCAGGAAGGAAAAATCAAGCAAATGCAAATACAAAGTTTAAAAGGGCTAAGGGAAAACGAAAAAACAAGTATTAAAGCTGTCAAAGCAAAAAATATCAATAACAAGATATAACAAACTCAGACAAAAGGAAACTCAGGGAAACCATAATGGAATGAGGTCAGAATTTAGAGAATATCCCTGTTTAAAAAGATATTTACACAGAGTAGTGTAAAATTAGCGTAATACTAAAGATGCGACTATAAATCAAATTTAACAGATGATAAGAAATAACTGATTCGGAAAAAAAAGTACTTACTGGTCTACCAGCAATTTTATAAAATTACAACTAAGCAAGGAACCGTAGCATATAACAAACATAAGAAATACATCCCTGGGGGTGTGTTTTCTTCATTATAATAGCTACATTATATCTATGTTTATTATGAAAAATGCCAACATAACCTGCAATTAAAACAGCACATGTTTTAAGAATCTTTCAAAAGCAAACAAAACTAATCCCTAATAAAGCTATTATTAAAAGATGTTTTAGGGATTCTCGATTCAAACACAGGATAAACAACTGGCTTTATATATTCCCATCCACAAGGCTGCTTACTTCCATGTTCTAGGTTTCTGTTGTTGTGAGAGTAAAATGCATAAATTCATCAGCAAGAACCAAGTAATATGGAATAACTGATTCCCAAAAGTTAATTTATTAATAAATGGAGGGAAATGGAGGGTTTACATGAGAGCTGATTAGACTTGAGATTCTTTAATAACTTGTTGGAACCTGTAGAAAACCTGAAAATATCAAAAGGATCCCACAACGAGGTAAGCTTTTTTGTCTCATGGGGTCAAGGGTCACCTTCGCGTCACCAATAAACAAATTACAGACACGAATTGATGACTTTTAAATGATGCAAGTTTTGACTGGATGTCTTAATACGTGAAGTACGTCCCATTAATTCTTGTGTCCAACTCCAGGACAAATCAGGACATATTTGTAGCAGTCTGTGGAGAAGGAGGGAGCAAACCATTGATATAAAATCATATTTTAGTCCGCAGAATTGCAGAATATTTTAATCAGATATCTATGATTAATAAAAACTTTACCTGATTTTGAAATAATTGTAAGCAGAAACAGTTAAAGAATGACGATGATGGTGATTATTATCAAGCGGCTGGATAGCTCAAGTGGTATGTTGCCTGACTTCCAATTGGAAGGTCAGGGGTTCAAATCCAGCCCATGGCAAAATACACCACAGCATCCAATGTCCAATTAATTAAATTCCAATTACCAATTCATCTTATTTTATGGGTAAACGACTACAGTTTATTTCCATGTATGTATATATGATATATATATATGATATATATATATATGTATATATATGTATATATGTATCTTCTCTGGCGTAGACAGCAATAGAACACGGAGGTCTGTGTTGTGGTATCACTTTGAAAGGAGTTGGTCACAGTTTGTGACAGGACCATCAGTTATAAAAATCCTAGGTCATTTTCCGTCCCTTCCCTCAGCCGCAGAGCTAGAGCACGACTCGACGCTGTCGCAGTGGGAGGAGATCACTCCCCTGATCTGTTGACCTAACCGTTGAATATTAGGTAAACGAAATCTTTTCTTCACACAAGTGATTTTTCCTTTACATTTCATTGGGCAAACCTAAGCAGGATTTCCGTAGACACACTTTCAATGCTGCCTCTTTTTGCCAGTATTCCAAACAAATCCGCTTTGTGGACTATCTCCACCTGAGAATACCTACAGCTCCTCCAGAGCTACCTTTAAAGCTCTCCTTGCAGGCTTGGTTAGTTGAACAGCAAATATCTGACAGCTTCCATTTTCAAATAATTAAACAATGAATTGAACAATGGAAAAGTCCAAAGTTGTAGATGTTTTTTCATGGTACAGCTTGCTGGTATGTCTAATCTAATGGCTGCTTTGCTAAAGTAAAGCAACTCCTCTGTTTTCACAAGTGCTTTTCAAAGTCCAACTTTAGGACTTTGGGAGATTTAGCTTCACCATTTTACGAAAAGCAGAAAGGATAAGGAATAAGTTAAACAAACAAATCATGTTCTAAATTGAGCTCTGAATCCAAGTCCCTCAGCTGACAATGTCAGATGAACTCTGTGAGGAAATCAATGGCGCCTCCATTTTTAGAGATATCAAGACAAAGCGGAGAGACTCTGCTGCGGCATCCGCAGTAACATACTAAGCCCTCTACGCTACCCACCCCTCCTCATCCTCCTCCTCAACCCTCAGCTGGGAAAACCTAGCAGGGAGAATCCCTTTGAATTGACTGCAGCATCCACCCTCTCTGCCGGGAGGGATGAAAAGCTGTCTGTGGAGGTGAAAAGGAGCAGAGGAGGGAGGTGAGGGGATGTTTCTCTTTCACATTGTGCTCTTTGTCCTCCAGAATTACAGACTTTCTCCTTTCTCTCTCTGTCTCTGTCTCTAGCTCCCAGTCCCATCCTATGATTGGTATGCAGGACCAGACGTGTTCTGTTCTGCAGTGTGGGTTTGTGAGCGCTGCTGCATGTCAGAAAAGGGGGGAATTGCACTGCAGAGGTGGGCGCGGTGAACACTCACACGCACACACACAGATCGATAGAAACCTCCCGCGCGCATCCCCAGGGAAGCCTTTACGGGTGACCTAGTCATGTTTCGGCCATCATTCAAACTGAGGATCTGATCTTGTTTAATGGCCAATGTAGAAAAACAGTGCCTGCAATTATGGATTATTCTATTTTAATTCTCGAACTCCAGTTACAAGATAATAACCTATGATGATCTCTGACTTTACAGGGCTGGAAACCCTCAAAGAGTCCTGGAAAATGACATGTTTAAAGTAACAATGAGGATGTAACATACTGTATGTGAAGGAAATCTCTATATTTAAGTGATAAAATGCAGTTGTAGTCAAAATGTATCACGTCTAAGTAAGGAGTTCTCCACACTGTTATGCAACAGAAACCAAGTGTTTGGACATTTAGTTATATTTATGTTGAATGTTTTTTTCTTTTTTTTTTGTTGCAAATATCTTGCCATTTTATTATAATTCCTTTCCTTGGTTCATTTATTCTCTTCTTTTGTATTTTTCCTGTGTTTCCTTCTGTTTACTGATTTTATTAGGGTCTTTTCCACACGTAGGCGGTAGATTTATTTTTTGGTTTATGTTTCAGGTTTTCATCCAAACGAAATTTATATAATGATTAATGAAGAATTATTCTTTATGACAAACTCCAACCAAAGTGGACATTTTTTGGTGTTTTAGTGCAAAAAGCAATGAGGCACTGATGTCACATTTGCAACTGTTGTATAAATGCTGTTACAAAAGTGCTGATTTCTACGTGGGCTCAGATGTTTTCAGCATGGTCTGTGTTTTACAAGCCCATCTTCTGCCATGTATTGAGATGCACTGCAGACGCAATGTTTCACACCTAACAGGAAGTCCTGGTTGTTGCGAAGGATTGGGATTGGCTGATACATGTTTTACTTTTACATTCTCCCTTCGCATTCAGCATATATAATACAATACAAAGTAATGTATTCGTGCAGTACAAATGCAAACTGTTTTGAAAATAAATACCTGACAATGTGTGTAAACCGTTCATACAGAGGTCAGATGGCAGTTGTATTTGATTAAATGGAAAAAGACTAGCCATGTGAACGCCTCCAAAGCTGGGTGTCCATGTCAATGGCGAAACACCCAGGACTGTTTATTCCAGCTTTCTGCCTTAGATCTTTAAAATACCTCTATAAAACACACCCATACGCTTGGATATTTGTTTTTTCTTTTATAATATATGTCATAGTGGTTGACCCTGAGGTTTTTAACAGCCTATTTAAAAGGAACCAATAAAGGAAATAGCCAGGCGAATTTGCCTTTCAGGTCCAGTTTCTGTGTCTATATTTTGCCTCTGACCTATAGTCATACATCATACATTATTACACAAATAACTCGGAGCAAGGGGATTTTGGACAGGTGGAATGAGCCATGGTAATATAGTGGTGCATCATTAGATTTGGATGGATGCAAAGGTACTTATATATTTATATTCCTTTCTGGACCCTTTCATGTTTTTGAACATAGTCTTACAAGCAAAAGCAAAAGAGGTTGTTAATTAACTTCTGTTTTTTCTACTAATTTAACTGTAAACCTTTGCACACCACAATGAATCCAAGGATAACTAGGAATAAAGCATCCAATTAAAAAATGGTCAAATAGCCTCCTTGAAAATCAATAAAAGAAACATGAAACAATCAACATCACAACGCTCAACCTAAGAAAGGAGTGGACAGGAACTGAAAATCAGCCTTCATCCTGAGACTTTGACATTAAATTCTTAAAGGATTTCTTATTAGCGCTTCTCCTTTGCTGCTGGTCATGCGTGTCCGTTTCAGGGGCATTATAGCTCCTTCATCTGCGCAGTAATGTCTCTGGAAAGCAGCAGCAGCGGCGGATCAAAAACCTGGTCTGCACTGCAGAGAGGAGACTTCAATGGATTTTCTCTCCTGGCGCTAGTTGAACCCAATTACACA
>JAVLVB010000374.1:2783210-2798766 GCA_032876305.1 Orestias chungarensis
CAAACTTGGTATCCGACTGCATGTTTTGGTTAACAATATACATTTTTAGCGAAAAATGCAAAAAACTCAATTCAATTCATGATTCCTATTGATAGATTAAATATATCGTAACATATTGTTGATAAATAATTTTCTATTATAAAGGACACTTTACATTGTAAAATCTCAAAGTGCTAAATAGTAAGAACAATAAACACATAAAATCCTGTCTATGTAGTACTTAAACCAGATTTAGAAAAATGTCTGTGCGTAAAAATAAAGCTACCAAAATGACTTAAACTTGCAGTACTAGCAGTGGATGTAATATAAAAAGATGTTTACGTAGCGCCTATACTGTTCCTGAGAAGGAGGAAAAAATAACTTAAAAGATTGTCAATCTTGATAGCTTTGCACTGGTTTGAATCTTTTGTGGCAGCTTTTAACTGAAGGCAGAATGATTTTTGTAAATCGTCAGATTCACATATTTATGCACATATTCCACAAGAACAACAAATGTCAAAGTGTAAACACTGTACCTAAAAAAAAAAAAATGGATGCAACAACTTTTGATGGTGTTCATTAAATATCTTTGTTGGAACGCCATGCATACCTGGAACTGTTTAGTCACAAAACTGTAGGGGAAGCACAACAATAACAGACAGCGTGACTCCAACATTACCTCTAAAACGCTCGGTTGCATTGTTTATGTACTATGTTTTAAAGTTAAACTCAGCAGGCTCCAAATTTCGTGCAAAATTGCTGTTATGTATGATGAATCGTACTGCTATAGTTTAATCTGCTGGCAACCTGCTCCAAAGAATGGCAGGACAAATTCTTTATTAGCTGATTCTTAGAGGAGATCTACATCTGTGATGCCAATGCTCCTGGTGTGGACTCCATTCCCGTGACCTCTGTTTTACCAACATGATTCTTTAGGGCAAACTGGCGTCAGGCCTCAAATATGACATATGATCTACATTTATATCTATTTAGGTTCCCCCATATCATCCTAAGGGCGGCGTCTGTCAACTCATTATTGGGTCAAAGTGTGACATATCTAGAGCAACCACAGGGCAGCAAGCGTTAAATAATTGATTTGACGTGCCAAGACATTAGTCCTTTTGTTAGCATTATTCCATTGCAAGCCATTCCTGTATATTAAATTTTTTTTCAGCTGATTGAATACCAGGTAATAAACTCAAAATGTATTGTTGAAATTGAGAAAAAGTTGAGTACACAAACTGCAAGATTGCCTCATTTGGTGTTGGTGTCCTTGTATCAAAAAATAATATCTGCAATGACTGATCATTTCAAATTTAATTGAATAGGATTTAAATGCGAGCAGAAGCTGGAAAGTGACATTACATGGAAAAATGTACTTGTGTTTTAGATTTTGAATTGATCGAGGGTCTTAATCTGTTTTAGCTATCAACAGCCAATAATTTTCAGAAAATTAAAAGTAAATCTTAATGAGAATAAAGCTTTTTTAATGATTATTTACCTTTAGAAATCTGATAAGAAAGAAAAAAATAACAGATATAGCCTACAATTATAAAAGCAACTGGGAACCAAATGGTTTGTTTCGTGCTACAAAAAGGAGCAAAATGGTAATGCAAGGGTGGTTGTTGGCAAAACAGTCTGGTCCCAACAGTTATTCATGAGCAAAAACAGGATTTCAAAACATAATCCTAAAGGGTTTTGATAATAAAATATATTTTTCTCCCTAGAAATTTAAATGAATGTAATGTTGATAAGATGTTATTTAACTCATCCTTCACATTAGAGGACACACTGCTAAACCATACATTTCTTAATTAAGAAGTTAGAAGTGGAACAAACATTATCAAATCTCATATACTTTAAACCTGTTATTCCATAGCTGTGTATTAATTTTTGTCAAGACTTTTGTTTTCTTAAAGTGGACACAACGGACAAGAAATCAATTTCTAAAGCATAAGGTTATGTACTAAAATAATCTTTCTTTTATAGAACAAAATGATGAGGCAGCATGTATGTGGATATATGAGGTTTTATTTCATTGCAGGTTTTTTTGGTATTGATTACTATTATAAAACACGATATGCCGTCCTCCACCACAGTATAAAGTCTGCAGTGTTCCCTTGGGAGTCCAGACTCCCCTGTCCCCTGGCGCTCTCTTATACCATAGGAGACCACAGCACCCGTCCCGGTTTCTGCAGAGAGCCGCACTATTGCCCTGGCACACACTCGCAGAGAGGAACACTTTTTAAGCAGAACACACATGCAGCGAGCGACGCAATACCTCGGCAGGAGCCCTGCTCAAGCATGGGTGTGGAGAGAACCTAAGCCATCTGTTTCTGTTAAAGGTGGATGAAAATACGGCAGTTTTCACAGCCAAGTGCACACATTTCAATCTTTATGCTATTACAGCAGTTTATTCACATGCACATATTTGCATGAACAATAAAGTTCCATCAATATTTTGCAAAGGTAATTACGAATTCCTGAGATCTTTGCATAAAATCATAACAGGGATACTGTAAATGTCGGGACTTTTGGGCTTTGATTTATTTTCTACTGAGTAATGATCATACAATAAACAGCTTCAGTCCTTTAAAAAAAAAAAAAAGGATATATACACACCCTACTCCAAGCTACGTCTTAAGCAGGACAAGATTTGACCTTTGTCAGCAAAGAAACTAGCATTTGCTGTTTTCACTTTCAGTCCTGTTCCTCCCGTCAGTTACCACGAGGACAAGTTCTTTATATACAAATGGTTAATTCCAAGCTCAACAGGATCACTCAGCGTTGCCATCATGAAAACTAATAAAACCAAAATTGCATTTAGAACATCACAACTCCTAAATAGCAATTAGTAATTAATTTCTTATTCATTAGTTACGACATCTTGTAATATACCTTAGAATAACACTGCAACTATAACCCAGTACATATTGAATTTACAACCAAAAATGTCTGTTTCATCGCGTTACATGGAAAATCATATTAACAGACACACTTTGAAAGCACCTTATTGACTGCTGAAACCAAACGGTAGAACAACGATCCACTTCGGAGCTGTGGATCTTTGATCTGTTCTTAATGAACAGATCAAAGGTTGACATATAACTTCATCACAATATTTGACGTGAGTCCTTTGTACATTTAAGTTCTGTATGAAGATGACGGTGAGATGTAAACATTTGCGCTAAGCATGCTCGTTTCTTCCTGGTGTCACACTCAAAAAAGTCCAGACTGAACTTTACCTCAGCTCCACTGAATTCTGGACCAAATACTACCTTGAAGGAAAATCACAACCATTCATTGCAAAGACCCAATAACACTCCCACCAAATAACTTGTAATTTTTGGATTAAATAGAACCGTTACGAATCATAACAAATCAACTTGAGAATAAAGAACAAAGAAGGGGCGGTGAATTATTCATCAGCTTCTAGTAAAATCACGGTCTTCTGAATGGGCCTCTCAAGATAGGAGGGTTTTGTGGTCCGCTTTCCCTTATTATCCAATGTTGAGTCAATGATCAACAGCCTGATGTTTCTCATCCGTACATCCTTACCTGGATACACACCAATCAGTGGCTCTTGCCATTTTCCACTGGTTATGCGGTGCAAAATTATCCTTAAGTACCACAATATCATTGACCTTTGCGTTTCTTTTCTCCAGGTCGATTTTTGCCTGCTGTGAAGATTTAACAAGTATTCCTTCTTACACCCTATCCAAAAGCTATTGGCTAGGAAATGGACTCTGTGCCAACGTTTTCGAAGGTACCGATCTTCCATTACAAACTTTCCAGGTGGGGGAGAAATAATACTAGACTTCATTGTTAAGATGTGAGTAGGTGTCAAAGGTTCTGGACCAGATGAGTTATACAAATGATTTGTTGTCAATGGCCTGCTGTTTACAATTGCCATAACCTCGTAGAGGAAAGTTCTTAAAGAAAATATTTCAAAGCCAGGGTGTGAGCTGTGCTTTATGATATTTCTCGCACTGCTGATGTATCAGATGTAGATGTCCGTTGGGGTGGGGGGTGGTTGGCAGCCCATGATGACTTGTGCCACTTGACTACCATGACTATCCTTTGAAGTCAGCGGTAGAATGTCAGCAGCAGGTTAGTGTCCAGATTGTTCTTCCTGAGGACACTCAGGAAGTGAAGTCACTGCTGAGCTCTCTTGATAACACCTCTGATGTTCTCTGACCAAGAGATATCAGCAGAGATGAGGACAGCAAGGAACCTGACAGTATGGAGCCACGGTGGTTTCGTTAGCAAACTTGACGATGAGGTTGTTGTCGTGGGCCGGGCTGCAATCGTGGGGGTAAAGGCAACACAGGAGGGGGCTCAGCACACAGCCTTGTGGGGAGCCAGTGTTCAGTGTGCGGGTGAAGGAGAGATTGGCGCCAAGTCTCACACTCTGGGGATGGCTGGTTAGGAAGTCCTTTATCGAAGAACATGTGAGAGGGGAGAGGCCCAGGATGTGCAATTATGTGAAAATTACATATGTGCAGGATGATTGTGTTAAATGTTGAGCTGTAATCCACAAAAAGGATGCGGGCTCAGGAGCACTGAACAGAGCACTGTCGCCTGACCTAAAGGCAGCATCCTGTCTTTTGAGAAGTAAGAGGACCTGGCTGTTCATCCAGGGTTTCT
Source organism: Orestias chungarensis (assembly GCA_032876305.1). Classification (NCBI taxonomy): domain Eukaryota; kingdom Metazoa; phylum Chordata; class Actinopteri; order Cyprinodontiformes; family Cyprinodontidae; genus Orestias; species Orestias chungarensis. The sequence goes on from JAVLVB010000374.1 coordinate 2,787,837, forward strand.
GATTAGGAAAAACACAGATGTTTTTGCTGACAGTCACATTTCTGACACAGAACCTGATGTAATGCAGTACCGTCAAGTAGGTCGGAAAACGTGTTTCGTGGCCTAGCTCTCGGAGAGATAAACGCTCGGTAGAGCGGGCCGATATGGTTGGCGTTTAAGCTTCATTGTAAGGCTGGACCTGCAGCCCCACTTCTGCATCCTCTCCCAATGCCGGCGCCTTCTGGACTCGATAACAATCCATGGAGCGACCGGTGGTCTCGTTGCCGTCTGGGATCTTATGGGTGTAGTGAAAATGCCTCAATGTTGGCATCTTGTGTCGATAGCCAATGGCCACAAGATCCTGACTCGTGCAGAATTAGTTTGAAAATGTGACTGCATAAAAACGGCAAAATAAAAAATACAGAAAAGAGCACCGCTAGGGAGAACCATGAGCCGCTGCGTCTGTCCACGCCGCCATCTTGCCCTTTAGTGTTCATGTTGAACTTGCATCCAAAGTATTTGAGCTTTTCTTCAGCCATCCTCTACATGGCTTCAGAAAACTCATGTCTTCCACCCATAAAGTTGCTGCCTTGATCAGAGCAAAGCTTCCAAGCAATGCAATAAACAAGCACAGCTCATTCATAAATGCATCCATACTTAAGTCGTTGAGCATCTCAATATGTATGGCTCTGGAGCACATGCATTGCAAGCAAAAGTCCATAACGTTTTAGCTCCCGTCTTTTCTCCTTAAAATAGATGAGTCCAAAACAGTCCATCCCACAGTACGTAAAGGGTGGAGTAAACTCTGTATGCTCTGGTGGGAGGTCTGCCATCTGTTGTTCTTTAGTGCTGCATCTATAATTTCTGCACTTTCTTGTTCAGTTGTAAATATGTGAAGATACTGCCTTTCTGCATTCAAAAATCCAAACACCACTGACTCGCAGTTCATTGACAGTCATACCCCATCCCTGGTGTTGCGCTCTTTAATGATAATGCTTGATAAGAGTGGTTGAAAAATGACTTTCTTTGGGAAGGATCTCTGGGTGTTTAAAATAACTGTGTAGTGGGTTAAAAGCCCTCCGACCCTTTGCACAGGGTCGGAGGGCACAGCCTGCACAGCGTGCTCATTAAAGAAAAGTGTTTAATTTGTGAAATTTGTTTGCATTGAGTTGTCCATTTGGCTTACGACTTAATGCGTTCTTAAGGAAGTGCATGACTTGAACTAGTCTTCAAACCTTTGCTTCCTGACGTTCTACAAAGGTTGTAGGTTCGTGGGATTTTAGTTTCTGGCCCCTTTCTGAGAGCTCGAGACTTGGTATAGTCATAACTCTTGAACGAGCCACCATTGCTTTCCCATCACCAGGGAGCAGTGCAGTTTGTTATAAGTACTTACTGTTATAAGATTTAAACACTCTTCATAACCGGAAACACTGGTGTCCGAAAAAAGGTGAATCTCATAACGTCCAATTTCACCAAAGCTTGATGGTGAAAAACAGTGTTGTTGTAACATTTTAAGTAAAAGGTAATGTAAGTTCTGAGACCAACAACCCTGAGCATCAATGCAAAGCATTCAAAACTTGGACTCAACCTCCTAATTCATCCTCTCTGTCTGGCCACCCGTCTGAGGGTGAAAACCTGAAGAGAGACTGACGTCAATGCCGCAAAGGGTGCAAAACTCACCCCAAAAGCTGGAAATGAACTGCGGTCCTCTATCCGAAACAATGTTGCGGGGGATGCCATGAAGTCTGAACACTTCTCGGGTCATTACATCAGCGAGATCAGGTGCTAAAGGTAACTTGCTTAGAGGAATGAGGTGAGTCATCTTGGAGAATCTGTCAACCACAGTGAGGTGTACAGTGTTACTGTGAGAGGGAGGAAGGGCGGTGACAAAATCCATAGAAATGTGGGACCATGGTCGATGTGGAATTGGCAGTGGCCTCAGTAGACCGGCTGGGGAGCGTCTGCAGGACTTTACTCTGGAACAGGTGGCACTCACATTCAGGCAGACGATCACTTTTTGGCACGACACCGGCCGCCGGGGGTTGAAAATGATTGCATAGGCCCACCAGGGTTTGTCCCAGTGTCGTGATTCAATTTCAATTTTTAGTGGCACAAAATTTATCCCATAGCACACATTCAGTCAACAGTGTAAATATGGAGCCTATATTGTCATGATCTATGTTTTGGTTTGGTTCGTATTTAAGCCCTTCTCATTCTTTCACTCACCGCTGGATTGTCTGTTGTCTTTCCCTGAGGTCTTTCCCTGATGTCCTTCTCGTGTCGCTCCAGAGTTTCTCGCCCTACGTCTCGTGTAAGTCTCTTGTTCGCTAAGTTCTCTGTCCTGGCTCTTTATCTTGGTCCCCTGATCTCATCCCGTGTTTTCTGTTTGTCTCACTTCCTGTAGTCTCCGGTTCCCGTGTTCTTCCCCTAGTGATTATTATTTGTTGTTATTTTTATCTGTTAGTTTAGTTCCTCCCTTCCCGTGTTCCTTAGCTGTGTTTGTTTATTTTATTAGTAGTGCTTGTTTATGTTAGTTTTTCCCGCGTCTCGTTTCACTCGTCTGTTTGTTTACATTTAGTAGTCCCGCCTCCGCTCTCTGTTTGGTTTATTTCCGCGTTGTTCCGTTTCTGGTTTTCCTGTAGTTCCCCTGTATTGTTTTCCGTTTCATGTTTATGTTCATTATTCATTCCCCAATAAATTAATATTAATCTCAAATCAACCTCTACTCGAGTCCTTTAAACATTCCCTGACATATATAAGTTTAGCCTTGAAATTGAGATAAGGGCTTGGATGTTAAAATCACTGATTTACATGGCACTTTATTATTATTATTATTATTTTTATTATTATTATTATTTACTTGCTAAATTATTTATTTTCCAGCAAATGGGATATAATCTTATGAGTCATATGAGTCAAATGAGTACAAGGCCAAATAAGTGACACAGGCAACTGTATGAAATACAGGTTATGGAAAAACTATGAGCATATATTTTTCTATTCAAAGGTGGTGATGGTGATTACACCAGTCCTGCTTGTACTTCAGGAGAAGTAGGGCAATTGGGAGAAGTTACAAAACCATTTCTACAGTAGAGCAACAACACATGAACACTACGAGACGCTAGCATTGACATAGGCGGCTCTCGACAGTGGCTCTCGACTGTAATAATAACCTTCTTGGTGTTTTAGCGTTTTTCTTTTAAGTGATTATGTTGTCGAATGTTTCTGTCTGTTGCTGATTTGCTGTTATGCATCCCGGATCAAACATGTGTATTTTGTGTATTCCATCCTTGAATTTACTGTAGGTTGGGGTTCATTAGTATTCCCCGGTATGATATTGTGCCACTGAGGCAGTTGATTTTTTACATGATAAAACTATGCAAAGCTCTAACTTAGACACTTATTATGGTTTAAAATCTTTATTACCTTAGTACTATTGCATGAACAGCAGTAAAGTTACTGTATATTACAACCTCGGAAATTACAGTAGGTCTAATAGGTGGCCCTTTATTTGGAATTTTCTGTAAGTGTGTGTGCGCACGCGCCAAATGCGTTTTGCTTGTGCCCATGCATTTAGGTGTGGGTGTGAACATTTTTGGGTGGGAACATGCATGCGTGGCAAGCCCAGGGTGGCCTGGTTACATGACTGACTCCTGGCCTGAAAAAATCTCCCAGTCTGGCCCTGGCTACAGAGCTGTTTGGCTTCATCCACGAGCTGGATTCCTGTAGATATGCTTGTCAATCCGTTCTCTACATAAAAATTTCTTTCTATGAAGGTCATAGATGTTCTGCTAAAGCTTTCTCTTGAAAGTCCTGTATTCCCGCAGTGAAACTAATTCTATCATCCTGAAATAATGCTTGGTAATGCTAATTCTGCGATTAATAGTGTTTTTACCAGCGTATTTGTTACCTGTATGTAATTCACATCTTCATGGCTAGCTCCCAAAACCCATTACAACCTTTTTTTTTTATTCACAATTATGCAGACATCTTCTGTTGATCTTTCCAATAAAATCCTATTCAAACATTCTCAAGTTTGTGGTTGCATTGTGGCAAACTATGAGCACCCTAAGAGGTATGAAAAGTATTGCAACACACTGTAAATTCAGCTTATTAACACATCTTAAATGTGTTCCATTGCAAAGCTTGAACACAGATTGATATAAGTCATTCTTGATTGGACTGTTGGTGAAAGAAAGAAAGCACAAGCTCTATGATTTTTTGCTTGTCCGACTGATTGTAGGTCAAGTGCTGGGCTTGCGGCTGTCTGAGCTTGATTAGGCATTCATTATTCTAAAACGGACCTTTATGGTTGCAACAAATTAGACCCTGTGGGACACAGACACTATTTGGAGTTGGATTTCAAACCCACAATAAAATGTGTCAACCCTCCATTACATGTCGTCTCATCCCTGTTAAAAAATCCAGAAGATCACAGATATTAAAGGGAGAAATGACGAAAGCCCTGCAGAGCTGGAAAGACCAACAAAAAGATTGGAATCAGACAAATCTTTCGATTATATCCCTCTGCTGGATGTCTTTGATTGGATAGAGGAATGGAATGGTGGGGGTATGGGTTGCGGTGACTGATGAACACACAGAAACAGAAAGTGTTTCCTTCAGTCGCTGGCACATATCTCTTAATGCCGTGTCGTAAAAACACATATATGGACTAACATCAGTGCTTCATAAAACGTAAAAAGTATTAGTTTTACAGCAACACCTTTTGCCTAAGACAAAACAAAAGTAACAAAAGATGACCCTGCACACATTAACAGACACATAACAATGACAAAGCCCACACTTTGTTCGAACATGGGAACAGGAGACGTACGCTTTAAATAATTGAGCCAAGCCGATAAAAATAGGCATTCAAAAGAGAGCCCCATTAAATATTCAGTGCCGCATCTTGAGCAACTATTAGTGGATGTTGAGGAACTGCTTTTATGCATCACTTGTTCCAGCTGAATGAAGGAGACCCCCAAACATAGAGGGGCTCCCTCATTCATCGATTGCATATTAATTTTTGGAATTTTTTATATTCCATAAATGAGATTCACCCAATCATCCTTATTGACTGATACATTAAAACAAAGCTCAGTATTAATTGGGTTTCAATCTAATTCTCGCTGACTATGCGTACTCTTTCCAAGTACTTGTAAAGTTTTGTTCCCGTCACATTCGATAGATTAAGTTATGGTCTTCCATTGTCGGGAGGCCCCTTTAAAAAATCCTCTGCTGTAGTGGACTTGTGTTTGCAGGTTATAAGCGAATTTGAAAGCAATGTTGGAATTTCTGAAAAAGCAAAAATCTCATTGTCATGAAAACAATTCAACTACCGTGAGTGCTAGCAGCGAATCAGAGAGAGTTATGGGTGGCGTTGTAACGACACAACGTGGTCCAAGATATGATGATACTCAAAGCTATTGGATTTTTACAAATAAAGCTGAAGTTTACCAATAACAACCCTCGTTTCGAGGACTCCAAACAGTGTACAGTAATTCAGTCTAACAATTGTATCCTTTCAATGCTGGTAGGGGTTTCTTATGATTCTATGACAATGGAGTCTAGATCTCCAGTCACGGCCCAAGAATAATGTTGAAAATTTGGCAACGACAAAACGTCCATAATCTCTGTGTAGTTGTAGAATATTTTTCCTGATACGGGCAGTTTTCCCATTCCAGATGAAGGACAATATCAATTTATCTAATTTTGGAAAAAAAAGTTTTGGTTAGAAAAATGGGAACCGTCTGAAATAGATATAAGACTTAGGGTAGAATATTCATTTTTATAATGTTTATTCTGCCTCCTAAGTACAAGGGTAATATTTTCCAACGTTCAAGGTCATGTTTTAAATGATCTAGTAATGGAGTGAAATTACTTTTAAACGTCCTTATATTTTTTTGTCATCCAAATGCCCAGATATTTAAATTTGTTTTTACTTAATTTAAGAGTATTTAAACTTAACATAGATTGTGAGGTTGCTGAATTTATGGGCATCAGTTCACCTTTTTGCCTGTTTACCTTACAGCCTGATACACTCCCAAAACCATCCAGCAGCTCAGTTAAATGTGGTATACTCTGAACTGGGTCAGAGATATACAAAAGTGTGTCGTCAGCATACACAGACACTTTATGTTCAGAGTCTCCTCTCCGAATGCTTTAATCAGTTTATTAGTCCATATTGCAATTGCTAAAGGTTCGATAACAAGTGAAAACAACAAAGGGGACGGAGGGCACCCTTGCCTTGTCCCTCATTCCAGCATGTAGTAGGATGATAGGATTTGTTATTAGTACGGACTGCTGGAGAGGAGTACAAAGTGTGTATGCATGACAGAAACCTTAGGCCAACACCACATTTTTTTAAAGTATGAAATAGATAATCCTACTCCACCCGATCAAACGCTTTTTCTCGTCAAGTGATAAAATTACTTCTGCTGTGTCGGGCGAAGGGGGGTAGTGAAGGATGTTAAGCAGCCTGCGTATATTGTGGAATGAGTAGCGGTTTTTAATGAATCCAGTTTGGTTTTCAGATATAAGAGAAGGTAAAACTTTTTCCAGACGGCCTGCAAGCATTTTGGCAAATATTTTGCTATCTATATTCAACAATGAAATAGGCCTATATGAGGTACATTCAAATTTGTTTTTATCTTTTTCGTGAATTAGAGATATGACAGCCTGTCGCATTGTTTCTCGGAGTAAACCCGAAATTGAGGATTCCTCAAAAAGAGAGAGTAAAATAGGGGTTACGTCACTAGTAAATGCCTTGAAAAATTCACTTGGAAACGGAATCGGGTCCCTCTGATTTTCCGTTTTGCATGGATACAATTGCTTTAGAAAGCTCCTCTTTAGAGAAAGATCTTTCCAAATCATTAGAAAATTCCTCACAAATAGATGGTAGACTGATCTTACTAAAAAAATTGTCGAAAAGTGTTTAATTTCTAACAGACTCTGAGGTATACAACTGTGCGTAATACTCTTTAAATCTGGAGTTAATCTCCAGAGGAACAGTGATGTTCACTCCATGTTCACCCTTAATTGAAAGAATGGCTTGATCAGCATGTTGTTGATGTAATTGGTGTGACAAAATTTATCCTATTTTTTCACTATGTTCATATGTTTCGTGTCAACATTTATTCAAGAGGTTTTCTGTTTGTTTTGTTGTCAATAGATTAAATTCGGTTTGAAGAACTAGGCATTGTTTGAGCAGATCATCTGATGGAGAGTTGGCTAACATTTCATCAACTTTCAATATGTCTGCTTCGATCTTCTTAATTTTCTCATTTTGAGATTTTCTAATTCTGGCACTTTAAGATATAATTTGACCCCTGACATAGGCTTTTAATGATTCCCAAATTAACCCAGAGGATATTCCAGGGGTATTATTTCTTAATACATATTCTTTTATTTCTTTTGAAATAAATGCTATAAATTCTTTGTCAGAAGGCAAAACGGTATTAAACCTCCGTGGCTGGTATCTGTTACTTGAGACTGGTATTTGTAAGGTCATAGGTAGTGGTGCATGATCTGAGATAACTATTGCCTGATACTCACATTTGTTAACTAATGGAAGTAAAGTGCTATCAAGGAAAAAGTAATCAATTCGTGAAAATGTTTTATGAACTGGTGAGTATAATGAGTAACATCTACGATTGGGATTCCGGAATCTCCAAACATCATTCATACCATATTTTTTAACAAGCTGATTAATTACTTGGGTTGAGCGAGTTGGTGGTGCGGTTTTGGTTGAGCTTCGATCCATCTGAGATAACGCACAGTTCATATCACCACAGAGAATGAGATGGTATGTATCAATATTTGGTATTTTGGAAAAAATGCTAGAAAAATGTACTGTCATCCCAATTTGGGGCATATATGTTTGCAAGGATAACAGGTACATTATTTAATGTTGCCACTACAAATGTAAATCAACCAGCTGAGTCGGCTTCTACTTTCGTAGCTGTAAAGGAAACACATTTTTTAACAAGAATGGCTGTACCTCTAGATTTATAATGAAAATTTGAGTGAAACATTTGGCCTATCCAACCTCCTCTGAGTTTAGAGTGATCAAATGTGTTTAAATGTGTCTCTTGAAGAAAAGCGATGTCTACATCCAACTTATTCAGATGCAAAAGAACTCTTCTCCTTTTGACTGGATGGTTCAAAGATTTAACATTCCAACTAACTAGATTAACTCGAATCAGGCAAGTACCGCTATTGGCATTCCATAACCGGCTACCCAAGTGGCTTATGATAATATATTAACTGAGTATTTGTTTTGAAATCTAAGCAGAGCTCATAGAAATTCGATCCCATCACAACTCTACATACATATACAGAAAAAGACCGGTATCCCACCCCAACAGTCACCCACAAGAACATGGTGATTGAAATCTACACATTATGTGTTTATAAGAACTCTAGCGTAGCAGCTTGCTCTGCTTTAAAGAATATAATAGAAAATATGTATAATATAGAAAAAGCAGTTTCAAAAAATATGCCAAACATTTAGCTTACTGACTTTTATATTGTGCCCATTTGTAATCATAATGACGAATACGTATAAATGTAACATAAGTAACAAGCCTTAATCAGGTGAGTTTGACATACCTGCACCATTGTTCTTATAGTAACTTAAATCCTGCTTTCAGTTGAATTCTTTCAAAATGTATATCAGGGTTGTTTATCAGTTATTTACTATTTCCACTCTTCAGGTTGAAATTAAAAGTACACAGGTGAAGTAAAAGTGAGCCTCCTTACAGGATGTTATTTTTAACATACGTCATGGCCTCGGTTGCATCCCGGAAACGCTTATCGATGTCGTCATGGGGGATCCTCAGTATAGCCGGATGGTGTAGTCCGTAGCGCACGTTTTCTTCCCTCGTAGCAGCCTCATGACTTCATTGAAAGCCGATCTTGCTTGAGCTACACTCGGTGGATAGTCAGGTAAGATGGAAAGAGCTGCACAGTTGTAGTGAAGCAGGGTAGCATCACGGGCGCGGCGGAGAATATCAACACAATCTTGATAGTAGTGCAGTTTCACTATTATTGGTCTTGTCCTGCCCCCCATGCGGCTCACCGGTGAAGTGCGATGTGATCTGTCAATGATCAAGTCTTAGTCCAGCTTTAAAATCTCTCGAAGTAGCCTGGAAATTGATACTGGGGTACTAGAGGTTTCTTCTGGGATGTTTAAAATGCGAATGTTAGACCTGCGCATTCGCCCCTTCATGTCCGTGCATTTATCCTGTAGAAACACCACTTTCTTCTCTAGCTGTTGTACAGAGTTTTGTAGTGCCGTGATATCATCTGAGTACCCGGAGAGCCCTTTTTCCATGTCAGACACCATGGATAGGACAGCGGTTAGCTCAGCTCGGAATGATGCAGTAGAGCTAGCGATCTCTGATCGGACTGTTAGCATTAGCTCGTCTTTGACACCCCCAACCTCTTTGGTTATAACCATTGCAAGCTCATTTTTGAAGAGCGCGGTCATTTCGGCCTTGATAAAAGATAAAATATCAGCGATTCAAGTGGCTCCGTTAGCTCTTCGGTCCGCTTTAGACGTACATATACATCAGCTTTTCATTCCATAGATCAAATAAGACGGCTTTTTCAAACAAACTTGTGCAGAGCTAGCTCCTCACACAGCCTACTTCATTGCCTGCTTGCTAGTGCCCACAATCTGTTTTTCAGAATTGTCCATTGGTCTGGGATGAGATCAGTTCTCACTCCTGAGGACTGAAGGTCATTTATTTCTACTTTCCCAAAGTTTGCAGAAAGATACACATATAGTCCCATAAATTAATAGTTAAAGTACATGGAAAGGTGAATGGGTAAATACTTTAATGTTGAAAACCTATAAACCTTCAGAGAGTTTTGGATCCCGACTAGACTTTAGCTCTATCAACTTTGTTGCATGGAGAACCATTTACTTGAATGGTTGGGTGGCGAAGAGAGGATCCCTGACGTTTCTCTCGTTGGCGAGCCTGAACACAATGATCAATCCGGATTGCTAGAGCGATAACTTCATCCAGTGTCTGAGGAACCTCATGGGAAACCAGTTCATCCTTCATGTAATCTGCTAGGCCATGGAGGAATGCATCCACCAGGGCGGCCGGTTTCCAGCTGCTGTGGCTGGCTCTCGTACGAAAATCTTTTGAGAAGTCCGCCACGGTGCGTTCCCCCTGCTGGAGCCCCATGAGGCCTCGAACAACCTCAGAGCTGGAGAACCCAACACCAATAACGTTGCGTAGCTCCTCAGAAAAACTATGGAAAGAGGAGCAGGCATTGGTTTGTCTGTCCCATTCTGCCGTTCCCCATAGACGAGCCCTGCCAGTGAGGTGGTTAATGATGAAGGCAACTTTTGCTTGCTCTGAAGCAAAAGTACGGGGCTGAAGGGAGAACAGCAACGATCAGTTTGTCAGGAAAGGACCACAGGACTCTGGGTTGCCATCATAACGCCGTGGAGCTCCCACCCGGGGCTCAGGAAGGTCACTGGGCAGAAGAGCAGTCGGAACTGGAGCTTGAGATGAGCCTGGAACTGGAGCAGAAACCACTGACGAGGGCTGGGTAGCAGCAGAAGAAGTGATGAAAGTCCTTATTTGCTGCATTTGTGTGGTTAGTGCAGAGAGAGATCGTTCATTAGCTTGGGCGGTCTGCCTAGCCTCCGAGACAGCAGCAGACATCAAAGCTTCATGTTGCTGCAGGTCGCCTTCTAATTTGATCAGACACTCCAGGGGTGAGGGATTGTCTGCCGAGTCCATTATTGGCCAGATTGTACTGTCAAGGAACTGGTTTAGGACCCAAGTGCAGTACAACGTCAGGTAGAGTTTTAAGTACTTTATTTCTTTAGGCGTAGCAACAAGCAGGTAGTTTAACTGGCAGCAGGAAACAGTCTTTGGTTAACTCCAGGCATCAACAGGGAACGAGGAGACTGGCGAGTCCTCACAGCGTT
>JAVLVB010000374.1:2811114-2834578 GCA_032876305.1 Orestias chungarensis
ATCTAACACTATTCAGATCATCATTTTGGTTATGGTGATGGCACCAACACTCTGTAAAGATGATTTTTGTTTCCAGAGGTTAGAAGCTGCACTATGCAAGCTCAAATCCACTACTGTAATGTAGAAGTAAAATAATTTGTTTCTCATAATTATGACTTTATTATGCATTAACAAGCTTTAAGTTATTGAATACATTTGTTTTCATTATACTGTTAGCAATCGGCTTCTATACTAGTAGGAGTTCAGTTGGAAAGTACACAGAGCTAAACACAGGGCAATGCTAAAATCATTTATGCTGGAAGTTCAAAAGCATGGAAAAATTAACAACACGCGGACAACAGTAAGATGTTTGATGTACGATTTGGTTTTCAATAACAATTGCGCACTGATTAGTGAAGGCTCATAATATCACATCCCAATAATCTGGTGTTTGGGCTTGTGCTATGCTGTGCATGCATGTTTTCAAAAATTGAGGTATTTGCTTCAGTAGAGCTACAAAATGACTTAAGTAAGGAGGGGAAACATCTGAGTTTAGTCACTAGTAATGACTAGTGACAAAGTAAAGATCAAAATTTTGCTGAATCTTGAGAAGGGTTTCTTGAAGCTCTAAGGTCATAGTGAGGGTATTGCCAGTCAATCAAAGGGGGACACAAGAGACATACAGGGCAGAGAGCCACGCACACGCTCACACATCCAGTCAATTAAGAGAGACCAAGTAAATACGGGAAGCCGGAGTGTCCAGAGAGAAGCTATGCATGCAGAGGAAAAAAATCAAAACTTTATTTTGAAAGACCCCAGACCATAGTCTGAACCCAGGACCTTTTTGCAGCAATGCAACAGTGCTAACAGCTATATTTCAGTGTTGAGATTCACATAATTAAGCTCGGGGTAATGTGGCCCAGGATGCAGGCCTCTCTCTCAACAGCTCTGAAAGAGGCAGACCCACAAATCCATCTGAAGAGTTTGCCCTGAAGGATGTAGCTTTGTGAAACAAATGCATGTTAGAGCTTATTGTTGGGGACTTTACAAATATGGAACGTAGTTTTCCAAAGGCTGGTTTTCCGTTATAAGCACTAATACCATTACATCACTGGTTAAAGGGCGCTAGAATCCCATAAGAGGCGAGTTATAGCCTTCCTGGAAGGTGTCGGCGGAGGCTGCCTCATGTTGTGATAATTTATCTGTACAGCATAGACTGGTTTGCAGTCTTCAAATTCTGAAAGAAGATTCATAGATTCAAGATTCAGAGAGTTTATTGTCATATGCACAATAGAGAAACAATTATCCTTTAACAATGAAATTCATTCTTTGCTTCTCGCCAAGTATGCCATGGATAGATAAAATTTTTAAAAATAATTCAAAAAAGATAAAAATTTACATCAAGTGCAGTATGTACAGGATAACAGTAGTATGATATGGATATTATTTACAATCAAGGACTTGATTGTCTACGGCAGTGAGATAAAAGTTACTGAAGTGCAAAAGTGATCCGTAGTGCAATTACAATTATAAACATTATTGCATTAAAGTGAGCATGTGCATCAGAGAATATTGATGACATGTAAACATTTAGAGAGTATGGTTCAGGAATATTTAATTAAGGGAGTTCATTTATATTCAGCAGTAACAATTTTGGAAGCCTCGTTCCAATGGACATGTCTTTTTAAGCAGAAACTGGGAATCCACCCTTCATAGAGGCTAAAAAAACGGCTCGAGAGTTCTTTGCAACCCAGACTAACGGCCAACACATACTTGGGCAAACCGTATGTATTCTGTGAGCCCAGTGGACTCCACATGCACTAATTGAGTTTAAATATCAACCGCTTACATTTCTGACAAATTAATTATTTCCCAAAATTTCAGCTGTGACATCAACCCTCATGGCTGTATCAGATTTTGATTTTTTCCGATCTTCTCGGACAGGTGCTCTTAAAGTTTAACTTCATTTCAACCACAAGATGGTACCAAGCCATTCTGTGTGATACAGCGTACATACTCGTAAACATATATCTTTGAGGGGACGTGTCTAGTGGAAGCCCCGTTGAGTGCGCAACTAGTCCGACTTACGCCGAGCTCCATGCGACTAAACGGAGACACATCCAAACAGTAGAAGTTTTTACACCGCATACGAGTCAGTAGTGTCAAACAGAAAACTTCTCGGGCAGAATGATGATGACCTGGTTCCCAACAACCCAACATTGATGATATATACAAAAATTCTTTACAACATCTGATCTATACTTTCTGTAGGACTAATAGGACTAATAGCAGCACTCACAAAGTTTTGACAAGCTTGACACACGTTTTGTGGGGTGATTTCTCCTTGTCTTTCATCCAGATCCTCCTAAGCTCATATACGATGGATAAACAGCGTAAGGAAGACATTTGTAGGTATTCCAAAGATTTTCAATTGGGTTTAAGACCATAGTTTGGTCGAGTCTCTTAAAGGTACTCACAGAGTGCCTCTGAATTCACTACTTTGAAACCATAGGTGTGTGGTTTAAGGTTGTCATGTTGTAAGATAAATTAAAGTCTTAGTCTGAGCTCTCAGAAACTTTTCTTCCGTGTTGAATTTTTATACTTGCTGGTGTCTTTTCAGTCAAACTTGAGCAACTTTTACATGTCCTTCTATTTCCCAATAACTGAATCAAATACTTAATTCACAAGGGTCCTGCTAGTGAATTAATTATCCCTTGTATGATTATGGTCTGAATGTTGCAGGACAGTGACCATTAATATTTTGATTTAGCATGACTGTTCACCCAAATACAAGTAGCCAACAATGTCCATCTGTCCATTGCTGGAGAAAATTAGCAATCGTTGGGTTAAATCAGGGGTCTTCAAATCCAGGTCGAGTTCCGGTGTCCTGCGATTTGCCGCTGTTCCAACTCTCTTGAATCCCCTTGTCAGTATACAGTTAAGCCCTTAAGAGTCCGGCTAAACAGCTTATTATTTGACTTAGAAGTTTTAAATCAATGGCACATCAAAAAGTCCTTAAGACTTGACAGGATTTGAAAACCCCTGAATGAGATGCTTTTTGTATGTTGTAACCACCCTATAGTCTTTGTTACCATTGGACTGAGTTGACTGTGTCTTTCTTTTGTGCCATTTGTCGCAGCAGGTATTTGTTTCACAATCGCTTTTGTCACATACTGTGGCTACTTTACAATAGCCTACCATCACCAGTGTGTGTATGGGTGAATGAATGTGTGTAGTGCTTTGGGGTCCCCTGAACTGGATAAAGTGCTACACAAGTACAAGCCATTTACCATTTTAATTTTGTCCAGAAAATTCGTTTTACTCAACATTGTAATATCCACTGTCAACAAAAGTGTTTAATTTTAACTTAATTTCTATTGAATTATTTTACTACAAGCTGGTTACAGTCTAGTCATAGTCAATCAAACAGAAAATTTCATTAGAGGATAAGAGGGGGAGACATGGAATAAAGGTCCTGAAGTCAGTAATTAAACCCTAGATGGCTGAGGACTATCACTAAATTAACCACATGTGCGAGTTCATTTGGTATTATTAACCATAAAGGATATTAACTGGGTGTCCCTTTACCCACGTCCCATTAATCAGATAGCATTGGTACAAATGTTGCTCAAAGGACAAAACACGGTCTTCTCTCAAACAGAAGTCAATCATTGGTTATTATTAGGCTTTAATAAAGAACCCCAAAATCTAGTACCAGATTGATTACTAAATCAAAATTTGAATTCTTTTCTTTGGTAATTTTCTCTTTTAACTGCTGAGCATTAAAAACCTAAAGTACTATAATAAGTATTAAATAAGCTAGTGGTGTAACTCAATTATCAGTTGTCATTGCTCTGTATCTATTACAAAATGTGTCATGCTGCCAGTTTAAAGAGGAACTAACACTGATCTGAGATTTCAGATAAGTCCTCAGAAAAGGAAACAACTGTTTTTTTTACCAAATAGTTAAACTTTTAGAGTCACTTTTTTGTCACTTGTAACTCTTAAAATAGTGGCACATATTTTTCATGGATTGAGTACCAGTGCAATACTTTAAAAGAAAACATAAGTAGTAGTCAACAAGAAAGCGAGAACGTTTGTGTACAAAACTGATCTTTGGTTCTTTCTGTTTTGTTACCCTGTTCATCAAGAGACTTTTTTTAAAAATTAAAAAAGCATGTTTTACGTTACGTCCGCTTTCATCCTAATACCTACACCAGCCAACAACAAGACCACGTCCTGAAATAGGCCAAGCATCACACGACAACGGCTGATTTCTGCATTAGGTTCCACTCTCTGCTGCTCTGAAGCGCCGCCTATTCCGAGTGGGAAAATGTGTTGTCACGACATATTATATCAACATTAGCAAGTTCTTTATTTAGCCGAGGCACACCTGTCAAGTTTTCATACACACGAAGCCACAACACTTTGACTGCGCCACTCGAGTCCCCGTGTAGGCGGACATCATGTCCCTCCACTTTGCTTAGACTAGAGTGACAACGTTTCCCTTCAATGGCATGTTGCTTCGACGTTTTCACCAAACAAGCCGTTAAGTGAGGAGAAAATGCTGGGGGTTTTTGCTCACGTTGCTGACGCAAAGTGAGGTGTGCTCAGGATTTCTTTGCATCAGAGCCAAGGTGTGAAAGAAAGACTGAGGCAGAACAAAAGCCGCCAGACAAGCTATTCAGCTGTGAAAAAGAAAAAAACAAACAATATATGTACTCCTGAATGCCAAGTACGCGTATTTGCACTTATCTTTGTGTTCCCGTTTGCGTGACGTAATGGAACGGGGTAAAGAATGGGTCATCTACGAAGCAATGAATGGAGGTCAGGCAAACTGCGGCAGCGATGGGTGGGGACACTGCACCCACGACTTTAGTGTTCCTCTTTTTTCCTGCAGCCAGGCATGTACGCAATAATGGATGCAGGGCGCTTGCATACACACAGAGTCTGCGGGAGAAACACATGCTCCACTTGCTGCAGGCTTCGGATTCTTAGTGGAGAACGCAGGCAAGGTTTCATTATTGTGATCTTTTAGTTCTATTAACAAAAACACAGTATTTGACTTCATTTTAGGTAACTCTGGTGTGTTAGGAGTTTTTATTGCTGCCCTCAGGGGGGCAGTTCATTTACATTAACAATAACATAACTACTGCTGCTGGCGCCTAAGGTTACATTCATAGACAAAAATGACAACAATTTTAATATAAAGATAGAGAAGAGCAGATGTTATATTAATGAGCAGGCCTTTTTATTTACAGCTTACACTCAGACATTGGTTGAACAATAAACCTTCACTATGTAAATGGGAGTGACCAGATGTTTTACACTAAATTTAGAGACGCAAGATTTGACGTAAAAGCTTGAGCTGCAGTGACAAATTGAAAACGTATGTAAAGCTATAAATTATCGTACCGAACAGCGTCTTACAGTGTAACTTGGACTAGACTGACACAGACTTTTATGACTCAGGGCACATCAAATCAAACGTGTCACAGCCAATTTAACTCTGGTTACATGACAGTGGCTTCATGTTTTTTCAATGCCTTTGCCAGTGAAGATGATTTTTAACATCTGACTGTTCGGTGAGACTATTACTAAGCATCTGCTAGTTAAACGTCACACTTAAAAGGTAAATTATTGTGATCATGTATGTAGAGATCCTGGGAAAGTGAACTGCCATCTCCTTCCACGCTCTGCAGCCTTTTTCTTTGAAGGCATAAAGTAGAAGCATTATTCCCATCTCTCAGGATTTTCTGAAAAGACAAAGGCGGCCAGGGGGGTTGAAGCCAACCTGACTTTGACAACATGAGTTACAACAACATTTATATTCCATAAGGGAATAATAGGGTATTTTTTTAAATTTGAATTGAAAACCAACTGATGTTAGATGTAAGCTTAAGACAAAACATACTGGTCCAGCACTTCTTACTTCATTTCCTTCCATTAGTAGTTTCTTCAGGGTATTTGAAAATTGAACAAATGTGACTAGGCTTCATTTGGTTTGACTAGTATGTAACGCTCGGTTTGCTTCCCACATTTGGTTCTCTTCCCCAGGAAATATTTGACCAAAACAAGCCTGAATGTTTTGAACTCATGAAATTTTTAGACCAAAGTTAAAGGACAGGTGTCTGCAAAGGAGACAAATGGAGCAGAAAGGGTTGGACTTCAATGGGCTGCTGAGGTTCTGCACAGCAAGTATTTTAACACAAGGATGTTAAACAGTTTATTTCCCAGTTCACAGTAAACAATTTCACCTTCATTCTCATTTTGATGCTATATTTGAGTTTTTTCATTTGTTTTAAAGTGCATCTTGTTTATTTCATGGTTTCCCTCTGATGTCTTATTTACAATTTGATTTTCAATATCACAAGAAAAGTAGTCCTTGTGTATTCATGTTCAAAGCACTACTAAATTCTGTTTTTCTTCCTAGATAAGAAGATAAAAATGTGATATTTTTTGACAAGTCTGAGCAGTGGACCTGCCGAAAGTGGAACTTTGTGAACAGGCTTTCGTTCCTGAATAGTTTGCTTACATGCAGCAGTGTTAAAGGGTTGCTAGGAATAAAAACATTTAATAGTTTTAACAGTTTTTGTTTGTCTTGATCAGGGAACGCAGCTGTATCATTACAATACATCAGCCCCAGTTTTGTTTCTAAATGGTTAACGGACACCACCAGAGAAATCAAATAAAATCCTCATTTTTTCGCAGTGTAGCCAAAGAGATATCACAAAGCTTAATGAGGAATGAACTGTCTCCCTAAATTAAGCATCAGTCTTTGTCACTGTGACATCCTCCTATCAGAAAGGTCTGGTTCTTTTTCTTCTTTCCCTCTCCCCCCACTCCCGCCTCTCTTTGTCTGGCTGTAATTACAGATTTCAGCAGCCGCGGTTCCCCCTGGTGCTCCGAGTCTCATCAGAGTCCATGTTCACATTTCTTCGTCAAATTACACCGGTGTGTGATTAGATGGCGCTCCGCGCACTGGTTGTCAAAATCATTCAGTATGAAGCCTGGCCCTCTCAACATGCACAGCTGTGTTGTTGCAACACAAAATACGTGTTTCGCATTGTTTTAATGAGGGTTCGACGGAGGGAGAGAGGGAAACAGAAGTGAGAATAAATGTCAGGATTCGTCCACAGCTCATGATGGAGACACCAGGGGTCTGATAGGTGCCTGTGTTTGAAAACCTGCAGACAAGCTGCAGAAACACGTTCAGCTTCAGTGTAGTTAACATGATCCTACTGTTTTATGGTTAACTGTGACAATAGGCTCCTTTAACCCGCAAGTTTCTAAAAGTAATGTTACTATTGAAGATAATGATATACAAGAATCTGCCCTAAGGGTATTTCTTCTTCAGATACTAATATCATTACCGTAATCGGTGTTTTAGAAGCCCCTTTTAAAGTAACATCCTTTGATTTGACTTCTGTAAAAGTATTGATTGTTTATCATTAATAGTTACAGCAGGAGGCTGGCACCACTCTTAACAGAGCTCACCAGTGTTTGGCATGTTTATAGTGGATATAAGTTACTTAAATCAAAGAGCCATATTTATATTGGTGGTCTGGGGCTTGTTTGTCCGACCTGTGGTTGCATTACTCAACGATAAATGCAGGGGGTTGTCTCAGCAGAATAATATACAGACTTATGACTCAGTTGTGTTTTGTGCTGTATGTGCAGATTTGTCAGTTTGACTACTTTATGGCCAAAGTGAGGGATTAGCTTGAAACTGTTTCCAACTGTTATTAAATCTGCCTGATTGCTTGTTAATTATGAAGCAAAAGTTTAAGTAACTGGCCCATTACAGAAAATATTAATTTACACAAAAGACGTCATAAAAAAAAGAAAAAAAAGAGAGAGAGAATATCTCAGAAGGAAGTCATTACTGTGATTACAGGCTAAACTCTGAGGATGTCAGCAGCTGATTTCTAAGAGGCATCACGACAGCGAGTCTTCCTCTAGTTAAGCTTTGTTTCATAACCAAGTGGAAACCGCCAGGAGCAGCTGTGCTAAACCAAACCCCCCCCTCCCCATCTCCCTCATTGAACAGCTTTAGCGCTTCATTTCCCAGAGCACTTTTTCAATATGTCAGCATCATTTTTCCAGGGAGTTTGATGAAGCACATGACGGCACAGCTCATTACAACTGGATATGTAGAGGTATTGTTGATTCCGTTGGAAACAACTGAAGGAACATGTCCAACTTCTAGTTTGGTTCTGACTACTTTTAGACCAAACGGCTGATCCTAAAAGACCATATACACCAAATAATATGTACTTCCTGGTTCTAGCACACATCGTCACATTTCTGTGGTGTATGACTATACAAAATGGGGAAAGACAAAGGATGAAATCAGACGGATTCCCCGAAACAAGAAAGGAAGTAACATTTTTATTTATTCTAGGTAGTAGGGTAAACAAAAATGCAACAACAAAAGCCACAACAGCAGTTTAGCAGTTGCTAAAACCGAAAAATAGGAAAACATTATTTTTTGAAGAAAAAAAAGACATTTACTTAAAATAACTAATTTTCAAGGAAAACTGTAGACGGGTCAGAATGAATAAAATGTCACGACGATCGAAAGTATTCACAACAACGCTGTTCTATCAGAGGAGAACTGCAGAGTGTCAGCTTGGCTTCTCTGCAGTTCTTCTCTCTGGTTCAAGCTGCAGTAACTTGATGAGGGAGCAGTTGTATTAGTACGCTGAGAGATTCCCCATTTCGTCTTTTTGTCTGCTTCGTTCAGCAATCTTACACCTGGTGTGCCGCTTTGGTGTATATATATTCTATTCCTGTTCAGTAGACTTTGGAGAAATAGATCTAAGAAAATGCTGAAACACTGAGCAAAAAAAGGCATTTACCCAGCGTGCTGCTCTGTTAAAGAAGATGACACAAGCTTTAGGCATGCTGATCATGGTGCATTAAAAAGTGCACTTGAAGATAACGAATTTGCTCTCCATCCTGTTAGCGAAATAGCAACAGGAATGTGCCAGTGGCATAACTAATCTAAATATCATTGCAGCACTGGTGCCTCCCACCAACATGTGCACACCGTCCTGTGTTTCTTGCAGCTTTAATGTTTAACCATACCAAAGGCAATGAAGGAATTGGAGCTGTTTGGGTGGACATAAAAAAAAAAAAAAGGTTTATTGGAACTAAAGACGGATAAAAGTACTGGGTTTGAATCCTGGACTCCTGGGTCTGTTTGCATTAAATTTGTTGACCTTGTTCATGTGGTGGTTTGTTCCAGGTAGTCTTGCCTCTTCCTAGAGTCCAAAAACTGTCAATTGGTGTATCTAAGTGTGTGCCTGTATGACTGACTCATCCGTTTTGTCAGTTCCACCATTCACCCATTAATTATATGCATTATTACTTGGGTCATAGAGAAAATTGGTCAGCTTTCCTATTAAGAGCCGCTCTAGTCACATAGCATGCCAAGATAACTGAACCTTCCGCAGCGAAGACAGAGTCTCTGCTCAAAGGATGAGATCAATTTACATTAGTTTTGGGTAACTTGAGTATTTTGGCACTACATTTGAAAAAATACTTATTGTATTGTCTATTTGTGCTAACGTTTAACTATTCATGCAATTTATAGCATGTATCTTAAAGGGGTAGCTCTTATAGTGACATAATAAAAAGTTTAGTCAACGGCTGGTGCTGTAGGCTTTAATATTTGTAAATTTTTAATGTAGGTTTGTAACATTTTTCTTTTAGATCAATTCATTAACTGTACTTTTATCACAACTTACAACTGTTGTTTGCTTGGCTTTTCTCCTCTGACTGGTGAAAAGACGGTCACCTCTAATGAGTATTCCACATAAACTTCACCCCTGCAAAGAATATAAGAATGCGAATGAAAATAAATTAATTGTAGCTTGAATTAGATTGTTTACTGATTGATTTTACACAGGACGCCATGTTTTTTATATGTAAAAATGTGATATAACCATGCCTTTAGTCACATTTTATTCATTCCAAAAACACATCAGGTCTAATTTGTTGGCTGCGCCGGTGTCAGGAGAAATCTCATGGAGCAGCATGTATTTACCCCGTCTCTTCTTATGAAAATCTCTGTCAGTATTTGTTTGACTTAGACATGCATGAAATACGTCTCTCATGCCCGAATTCTGCCGACTGCCTGCTGGGGTTTCTTCTTGCACTGTTACAGCAGAAAGATGCTAAGCCTGGGAGACCAGAAAAGTGCCACCCACAGCTCCACGGGATCAGATGAAATGTTGGCTGGAGAATGAATGCCTCCTGCCAAAAGCTGTGAGAACATGGACCACAGGGATTTCATGCTTTGTGTAAAACAGACGGTAGGCGTGAGGTTAGCCCAGAAATCTTCTGGTGGCTTTGGGTTTGCTATCGAGCCATCGTAAACCTGCAACGACATTTCAACAGTCATAACGTATGGGGTCTGGATGTTTTTGTGTGCATATTTGTTTATAGGTTGTTCAATCTGTTAGGTTCACTGATGAATGAAATAGCTTTCCCCTGTTTGTTTATACCTGGGCACATTTAAATTCAGTCTGCTCTACTGAAAAGGGCAAGCCTTACATAAGAACATTAAAACACAGCACCATTCTCAAAACAGCGAGGTACGGCGCTGAATATTTCACCAAGAGACTTGTGTAAATCAGGAGTTACAATTTTTTAAATAATTGTTTCAATCCTGAAGGTTTCCCTAAATCACCTCCTTTTTTAAAGCAAAGTAAGAATTAGACTGTTACATTTTCTTCTGTTTTCATTGTTTTCACACTTAAATGCTTTAGATCATCTAATTTTAATATAATTATTTTGAAAAAGTGAGTAAATACAAAAGGTATTTTCCAACTGAGCTGAAAAAGCTAACTAAAAAACGATAAGCACTTTTGATTAATTGTAAACTAAAGTTGTGTAACCAGATTTGTTGGAAGGCTGAGTTACATTATACCAATAACATCCACAGTAAATTGTTGCCAGACATTTGGAAGAAAAAACCCACCTAATTAGAGCCCATCAGATAACACAAAATAGGTAAAAACATCTCAAACAACAACAAATTACTGAGCTAAAGAAAGTGAAGAACAGGGACAGAGTCATCCCATAAATTGAGACCACAGTGAGAGTCAGTAAAACATTTAACAACAGTAAATCTTCCCAGGAGAGGCAAGCAAAAAATAAACATACTATTAGACAGATTGTAAAAAAAAAAGTCAACAGTTTATCCAGATTGCCAAAATCGCTTTGAGTGCAACAATGCCACCTAGAATGGGAAGTGATGCATCCAAACTGCCGGCGTATGAAGAGGAAGACTTAGATGAAATCAGTTGAAGATGAACAGAAGTCCCGAGGCGGTAGACAAACACGGACTTGATTGAGACAAAATCCAAAACAGTAGAGGTGTGGAGAAACAAGAAAAAAAGATAAGAAATCAGCTAAAGAGAGAAAAATAAAGATAACATGAAGGAACAGAAACATTGGAAACAGGAATGTTGCAGCAACCCTCCATGTGAATAGTTTAAAAGGATCTCACAAAACAAAATGTAATTAAAACAGGGTTTTCTTCATTGCATCCTTAGCTTTTCGCTTATCGGACATCAGCTTTCAGGGGCAACAACATGGGTAAATATACTGTCCATCAAATTCTGGGGATTCCAGAGGCATCCTCGGACGAGAAAGGATTCTAAGTTCACAGATGCTAAAGCAAACTTCATAGGAATCTCAGAGATGCCAGAATGTTTGGGGGAATGTTTTGAAATATTTAAAGAATAGCAAAGTCCCCCTGGGTTCTCATTAGTTAAATGTGTTTTTTGTTTGTTTCAATTTTAAAATCTTCATTATAGTTTTTTTTTTATTCCTAAATGCATTTGCTTTATATGCAAAGTTTTCATATTTACACATTTGCTTTTACATCGCAGCCACAATTACCAAGCCGTACTCCAAACATGTACCTTAAAACTGACCAGCAGTCAGACTTATGTGCGAAAGGGAAATTAAACTCACAGCAATCCTACTGCAAAACAACTGACTCTAGTCACCACCTTACATTTCAGTTAATGTCTTAGAAGTTCACGTACATGATTTTTGTTTATAGAGGAACATAAATATGCTATACCATTTGAAATAATATTGAACTTTAATCTGCAAGTATTGCAGACTAAATCTTTGGTGCATGCATCTCATAAAAAAATGGGGTTAATTTATTGTCCAGGCACACATTGCCATTTTATAGCACAATCATGTTATTATGTCAACTTGAGTTGTTATGAAAATGCTTTATATATTTATAACTTGAAAGCAGCTTGACATTGCATCCAAGCCATGTAGAATGCTTTGAAATTAGCCTCTGTCTTTTAAGAAACCTCCTACCTTTTCTCACACTCCCCCTTCAGCAGGTCTTGCGCGTTTCCACCAGATGTTTGCTGATTGCTTTTGTCACTAGCCTGGTGGAGCTGTGTGGGGGAAGGCACGGGGGAATCTCGGAATCCTATTATCTTTACAGTTTTACCTCGTAATGGCTGACAAATAAAGATTCAAGATTTAATTCAAAATGCATAAATAAGTAAAAACAAATCTCTTGGAATGTTTATGATGAGCGTAAGACATTACAACAAGATGTGAAGCGTAGAAAGGTCAATAACTCCCTTTAAATGACTGTAGTGAAGAAACACAACTGCAATACAGTAGTAGCCAGATTCCCACTCAAATGCCAGCCGAATGGCAGCCGACTTCCATGCAACTCCCAGCCAAATCCCCAAGTTCCAGTCGCTGGAGTGACCCCCTCCTTCTCCTGGGCATCTGACCAGGAGATGGCGCTTCTCTCACATAATACACAATAATCCTGATAGGCCCTCCCGCCGCGACGAAAAACAAGTACCTAAACGTTTACTCTTAAAAAGTAATAAAAGGGTACAATGGTGTTTATTTTTTAACAAAGTTTAGATCTTAATGTCCACAAATCATGAAAGAAAGAATATTTTAGCACAAACACTGATTAAAAAAGAAATGTACCTGCAATTGTTTGTAGTCAAGTAGGGGAGACCCTACTTAGTCCAAAGACGCCATACATTGTAATGACCACAAATTGCATGTAACAATATACTCATGCATAAATCACGTTGTAAGAGGCGGAGAGAGCAACAGTTATCTCAGCACGTTATTGCTAGTATGGTGTTTGATAAACAGTTTGATAAACAGAGTAAACACAGGTGAGGATACAATCCCCCCCTCCCCCTAACCTTTGACATTGGGCATACATTTTCTGAAGTCTGGCAATGTTCTTGCACTTCCTGCCCCCCATCCAAATTTCACACGTCATCGGATTCAGATGACTGCAAACCCATTTATTGCTAAACCTTTTGTTTGCACCTAATGGGCCATTTGGTCTCGCAGTGTTACACAAATCACAGCAGTGAAAATGCAGCACTATGATTGCTGTTTACCCAGCCCAACTTAACCCAGTAAGACCCAAATATATGTATAAAAGAAAGAAGAAGAATTTTTTTGACCCCCCAGATATTTTTTTAGGAGGCCTCTGATGTAGAAATTAAAGACTTTTCAAAAGTTTTGTATTTTAGTAAGTATTTAGGGAAATGCTGCAACGCCGGGCATCGATGGGAGCAGAATTTCTGTGTTTGTATTCACTATTGTATTACTGTATTACTGCAGCAACCTATTGATGGTACTGAATCTCCTCTTTAAAATGAATCATCATGTCATCCACAGAGTTTTCCTCAGGTACCTTCTTTTCCACCTCTTGTCCTTCTTTTCCATCTGACACAGACAATTTGTTTACACAAGGTATTGACCTTGATAGAGATTGGAATCTGATGCTGGACACCACATTAGAAACAGGGTTGCAGGGTGTGTCTGTCTAACAACGCACTGCAGATATTTGCATTAGGCCCATCTTTAAGTACATGCTAAACAAAGTTGTATGTATGGCCTACTATGCCCTCTACTTATCATAATAACTTGTGGACTTGTGGAACACATGCATACCCCCAGAGCAGGAACAGTACAGATGCACATTCAAGACCATACGCTTCTGTTTGAGAAATGTAACAGGCTTCCCCCCAAACAACTGCAGAACATTCAGAACCTGTTTTTCTTAATCTCTTAATGCTACAAACTGCTGCTTGGGGAACACTGAGAAAAGAATATCTCAGGATAATAAATTAGATAAAACATACCAAATATGATCCATACACACTGAGAAAACATGTTTTTGTAATTGTTGTGGGACTTTCCTGCTATGGAGGCCATCCACATTATAAAGGACCTCGTCCTCCTGACCTCCAACTACACCGCTAGCCAAATGAAGGCGTAATAGTCTGGATAGATATAACTTCTTTGTGCATGGTTGGATCAGCAATTTCGGCTCTAAAGCAGCACTCCAGTTTGTTTTTACCCGGGTGAGTAATTGGGATTCACTCGTTACATTGCTGTTTCATCACTAACGTAACGTTACATGAATGCACCACCGGCATCAGGCTACAAGCTACCGTGGTCATTGTAAATACTTAATTGTACATACTGGCTTCTACCTAATGCTGCTAGGTCATTCTCAGTAAAATCAGACACTTTGAAAACGTGGGTCGTGGTTAAAGGAAACAGAAAAGTTGTCACAGCACATTGTGACTGCATGGCTGGATAACTCATAATAAATGAACATCACATCAATATGTAATCATTCAAAAAGAAGCCACCTTTCCCCTTGCTTTAGTCAAAAGTTCAGTAGTGAACAAGATAACCAGCATGAGTCATCTGATCTAAACAAAACACCACCAGAGTCACTGGACCTGAACCCCATCGAGCTTGTTTGGCACTCCATGAAAGACTTGCTTGATTTTTTTAATATGTGTAAGCCTCTAAAGTTCCAGGTTGTGACTGCAATTTCCATCTCCTGCATTACGTTATTTTAAAAGACAATAATAAGCCATTGCCACAAATATGTTCAAGAGGGGCAACATAAAAAACTGAACTTCTAACATAACATCCCATCCCCACCACAAAAAAATCAAACCACATATAGTGTGACTACTGGAAATTATTTTCATCACTCTCTGCCTTTCTTTCTCCCACGGTTGTTTAAACGTTTTACTCAGCATTTAAGGAACTGATCAGGAATCAGGTTAGCAGCAAGTCCTCCCTCCCTCCTTTTGTCACTCACTATTTCATCTGACTAGTGACAAGTTCAGCGGCTGTCTCAGACAAAAAAAAAAAAACGTCACATCCAACATGACATGCATCTTCAACTATGAACCCTCAGCAGAGTAAAGCCCTGCAGGAGAGACACTTTAAAAGGAGTGACCAGCGTTCTCTGAGTAGCTGAGTGGCAGCTGAAACACAAACCTGGAGGCAGGCTCCAGCCAGTCTTTAACTCCAACACCCCTGAGACCCAACATTTCCATGCTGCAGCAGCACAACTTCATTAAACTTTCATCAGGTCTGCCTCTTACAGCTGCCTACGTACAGTGTGTGCCAGCTATAAACTTTTGTTCACTCACTTCACTTTTTCAGTCTCTTTTTATTTTGCGGTTATACCCAGGGACTGCTAGGTGACATTAAGTGTCTGCTGAGTAAGAAAGCAGATATCTACGTTCATACGGCAAAGAGTTGCAGTTCAAAATAGCTAATTGTGACATTGATTAAAGATAATAAAGGGCTTACCCTATGAGTTTTCTGTCCCTTTTCACTCTTCAGTTTATGTGGACCATTTTCTTATTTATTTTAGTCTCAATAGCGTCTATCGTGTTGCTTGTTCTTCTTGATCCCGATGTTGCCAAAACACTTTGCAATGAAGACCCAAGAATAGATATGAAAGCGGCGAGGATTTACTCCATATCAAAATGAAACATATATAAAGAAAAGATGGACAAAAAGGGGAAGCAAACAATGGAATTAGAGGAATTAAAAAAATGGTAAGGGCAAGAAAACGGGAACGTAAAAGAAAGGCAAGGCGAAGGCAAGGCAAGGCAAGTTTATTTGTATTGCACATTTTCGTGTATCCAAAGTGCTTTACATAAGAAAAAAGATCAGAAAGTGAAACAATAAAATCCTCTTTGAATTTAAAAGAAATAAAATTAAAATTAAAATAAAATATTAATAATAGTACTCAGTTGCTATATGCACAGTTAAATAAGGCTGTTTTCAGCCTGGATTTAAACAACGGCAGAGTTGAAACATGTCTCACCTCTTCAGGAAGACTGTTCCAGATTTTAGGAGCATAAAACTGGAATGAAGCCTCCCCTTGTTTGGTCCTGACTCTGGGTATCAGCAGGAGGCCACTACCTGAGGTTCTCAGAGTCCTGGCTGGTTCATATGGCTCTAACATATCAGATATGTACTTTAGGGCTAAACCATGAAGAGACTTGTACACAAGCAAGGCTGTTTTAAAATCTATTCTTTGAGTGACAGGAAGCACGTGCAGAGACTTGAGCACTGGACTAATGTGGTCATATTTCCTGGTTTTGGTCAGAACTCGAGCAGCAGCATTCTGGATGTTCTGAAGCTGTCTTAAGGCCCGTTTAGAAAGCCCAGTGAGCAGACTGTTACAGTAATCTAACCTGCTAGAGATAAAAGCATGGATAAGACTTTCTAGGTCTGGTTTAGAGACTATTTCTCTGATTCTGGCAATGTTTTTAAGATGGTAAAAGGCTGCTGATGTTACTGATTTAATGTGGCTGTTGAAGTTCAGGTCAGAATTGAGTATTACCCCAGGATTTCTGACCTGATGTTTAGGTTCCAGAGAGAGCTTCAGAAGGTAACTAATGACAGTTTCTCTTTGTTTCTGTGGGCCACAGACAATGATTTCAGTTTTGTGTGAGTTTAACTGGAGGAATTGTTCTACATCCACAGACTGATCTGTTCAGTACAGTGACACAATAAATCAACAGGCCCATGTTCTCCTGCTTTCAGCGACACGTAGATCTGAGTGTCATCAGCATAGTTGTGGTAGGACACATCATGGTTGCGTATTAGCTGGCCCAATGGAAGCATGTACAGATTGAATAAAAGGGGTCCCAGGATCGACCCCTGGGGAACCACACAGGTCACACCCATTCGGTCGGAGTCCCAATTTGAATAAAGTAACCACTGTCCTCAAGGTAGGACTTGAACCAGTTTAGAGCGATACCCGTGATTCCCACCCAGTATTTTAACCACTGTAATAAAATCACATGGTCAACTGTATCAAAGGCGGCGGTCAGGTCCAGCAGAACTAGGACAAAGACTTTGCCTGCATCTGAGTTTAGGCGGATGTCGTTTGTCACCTTGATCAGAGCTTTCTCAGTGCTGTGGTCGAACCTAAAGCCTGACTGGAAAGCATCAAACACATTGTTAGACAGGAGAAAGTCACTCAGCTGTTGGTATACAACTTTTTGCAGCACTTTTCCTAAGAATGGCAGGTTTGATATGGGCCGGTAGTTGTTCAGTACTCTGGCATACAGACTGCTCTTCTTTAGGAGAGGCTTAATGACAGCAGTTTTCAAGGCCTTTGTGAATATTCCAGTCTGAAGTGAGATATTGACTAATTGAGCGAGTTGTGGAAGCAAACTGTTCAGCACAGTAAGTAGATGGACTAAGGCTGCAGATGATCTCTTCAACTGTTTTATCTGAGACAGGTGTGAAGTGTGTCAGCTCCATATGTCTAACTTGGGGTAGAGGAGCTATGTCTGTTGTGGAAACAGATGCATTTTTAATGCCTTGAACTTTGTTATTAAAGAATACTGCAAACTCTTGACATTTAGATGTAGAAATCAGTTCCAAGAGGATAGAGACTGGAAGGTTTGTTAATCTGCTCACTGTAGCAAACAGGACATGAGAGTTGTTTCTGCAGTTTTTGATGATTTCTGAAAGAGCTAATAGAAGTAGTGTCTGAGAAACCAGAGGAATTAAGCATCTGGGGAGAAAGCAGGCAGAGGACAGACTAGGAATACCAGGGAGAGAGGGAAAAAAAGCAGACTGAGAAAAATACTGTTTTAAAAAAGATTAGGAAAGTTTGAATCCACATAAACACATACAGATACGCCTCTGAGGGAGGCACAACTTCACCAGGAGAAAAGCCCATCAGTGTGACTCCAGTAGAAGTAAGGAGGACGCTGAGGAGGATTAACCCCCGGAAAGCTGCTGGCCCAGACAACATCCCCAGACGGGTGCTGAGAGAGTGCGCGGACCAGCTCTCAGACGTGCTGGCGGACATCTTCAACGCCTCCCTCATCCAGGCAGCTGTCTCCACCTGCATGAAGACCGCCACCATCATCCCGGTCCCCAAGAGCTCCGCAGCGACAGGTCTGAATGACTATCGGCCAGTAGCACTCACACAGATAGTCACAAAGTGCCTCGAGAGACTGGTTCAGACCCACATCAAAGCCACCATCAATGTCACTGTGGATCCACTGATGTGGATCCACAGTGGTCCAGAGGACGCCATTTCCTCCGTGGTCCACACTGCCCTCACCCACCTGGAGCAGAAGGAGTCCTACGTCCGTATGCTGTTTGTGGACTTCACATCTGCCTTCAACACCATGATTCCTCACACTCTGATTAAAAAACTCTCCTCACTTGGACTGAGCTCTTCCATTTGTAACTGGGTCCTGGACTTCCTGACCAACAGGCCGCAGTCTGTGAGGATTCACAACATCTCCTCCCCCACCATCACCCTCAGCACTGGCTCCCCTCAGGGCTGTGTGCTGAGCCCCCTCCTGTTCACACTGCTAACATATGAGTGCTCGCCTATCCATCCAGGCTGTCATATTGTGAAGTTTGCAGACGACACAGCAGTGGTTAGATGCATCACAAACCGTGAGGAGTCCAGCTACATGCAGGATGTGGAACACCTGGAGGGTTGGTGCAGAGAGAACAACCTCTGCATTAATGAAAAGAAAACCAAGGAGATGATTGTGGACTTCAGAAGGGGCAAGCATGCCCACCTCCCCCTGCACATGGGAGGATCTGCGGTGGAAGTGGTCAACAGCTACAGGTATTTGGGTGTACACCTGAGTAACAACCTCACCTGGAGCAATAACACTTCCATTCTGGTCAGGAAGGCGCACCAGCGGCTCTACTTCCTAAGGAGGAAAGTGTGGCATGGCAGCTGCTCTGCTGCAGAGAGGAAAGCTCTGCAGAGGGTGGTGAAGATCACACAGAGGATTGTTGGAGTCAGCCTCCCCAGCACCACAGACATCTACACCTCCAGATGCAGGAAAAGGGCCACCTGCATCAGGAGGTGTTCAATCTGTTCCGCTCCCTTCAGGCAGGAGGCTGCGGAATATCAAGTGTAGAACAACCCGTCTGAGAAACAGCTTCATTCCTGAAGCTGTGAGACTCTTGAATTTGTCCTGAGCACGCCACTGCACGGAAAATACATAAATGGAACACCTTACTATACCCGCACTGAGACACTTACTACCGTATATTCTTTATATTTTCTGAATATTCTGTGTTCTATTTTATTTATTTTATTTACTTTACTTCTATTTTATTTATTTTAATTTTTTAACTTTATTTTATCTATTTTAATATTAGCTCTGGGGTGGAACTGGACCGTGAAGAATGTAATTTCGTTCCACCTTATGTACCACATGTGTTGAAATGACAATAAAATCTCTTCCTCCTCCTCCTCCTTGTATAAAACATGCCTCTGCAGAAGTAAAACCTGTGTCATCCACTCAGGATCCTTCAAAACAACCATGACGTCCTGGAAGGAATGAAACGGCTCAAGGTATTGGAGCAGCTGGACTCGTAAAACTAGTTGGTTCAGACTGGCAAAACGCGTAGTAATGCAGTTTTTATATGGATGAAAAAGTTGTGCATAAAAAATGTTTTGTTTCTCCAAACATCCAGCAATGTTTGGACAAGTGAAAGACAATTAGTGAAAGGAGGTGAGGAAAACATAAACTAATGAGGAAAGGAATAGAAGAAAATGCTAGTCCAAAACAAATGTTTTAAATATCTTCTGAGAATACATTTCGTTACTTTTCAGAATTATAGCTATAAAAATTAAAAAATATCAGTAATTTTTTGTCTTCTACTTAATTTTTTATTCTGCATTATGTTTGTATATCACGGGAAATCATATAAAACTCCCTTAGTGGTTTTTGTTGTGCCGTTCAGCTCTGAAACAAACATCCAAGCGTCTCTTTTATTTACCATGTCAACTGGTTTTTGTGTTTCTCTGCTGAAAGCGTGTAATTCCAGGACAGAGAACACGTGAGAGATGGATACGCAGAGACAAAGAATCAGAGGGTCCATTAATGAGAGGGTGTGATGTCTGGTGAGTGGCTCGAGTCGAATGTTTGGCGTGCGACGGACAGAGAAGAGCGGCGACAGCGTCTCATGACTGATGGCTCAGGGAGGAGAGCAGGAGAGAACGGAGCGAGAAGGCTGTCGATGGGAGGTGGTGTGGCACATTGCCTGTTACCATGGCAATGAGCATCTCGTCGACCTGCTAAATGTTTTTCTTTCGGATCTGACGGTGAAACTCCTCTCCCTTCCTTCACACCTCTGCACTGTGAAGCAAAGTGGATTTCTTTGTATAAATCTATCATTCGACCACGCATTCGAACAGCATTGACCCCGTAAGATCTGCTGTTTCCTTATTACTGACAGGGTGATAATGCTTAGTCACGGTGCTCATTTATATTCACACTGCTGTAACTTTATGCTCAGAGACACAAAGTGGCGTCCCGGGCTGCTGGGAGGAACACGTTTCAGGGCTGTTGAAAACATGCTGACAAGATCCCCGTTGCATAATGTGCCTGGATGCGTCTGACAACGTCGGAGGCTGGGTGAAAAAATTTGACGCTAATGTTGGGGAGATGAAAGCCTTCTGCAGCCGGTGAGCGGAGGAGACGGGAGAGACGACGGCACACCCGACAGCAAAGTTGCAGAAAACTAGCCTTGAATCCTTCATCCCTTTTCAGTTCAGATTCCAGGTTGAGGCTGAAAGGAAAACCGTGTCTCCGGAGGTCAGCATCATAACACGATAACGTCCCTTTTTCCCCTTTCCAGTAAACACACCTGCTTGTCTATCATTTAGAAATGTCAGTATCATTTCAAAAAGGCGTGCATTATCTTTGCATTAGTCCGCACTTCGGTCACGGTCTTCTCCACCTGACTCATCTGTGCGGCGTCACGACATGAGCCCACGATTTATTAATTGGTCCAGCAAGCACAGCAAGAGTTCAAACAATTTACCTTCTAGTGATGTGGATTCTATCTAGAGATGTTTTAAGCTGAAATTGTAGCATAAAAAACTCACAACAAACACTTTTTTATTTTTTATTTTACAATTAAACAATTAGTGTGTTTATCTAAATCCAGATTATTACATAAATTCCCCAAATGACTTAAATAAAGCGTTTCAGTTATTATTTTCTTATTACATAGAGCAGGTCCTAAAAATGACAATTTTCATGCATCTTTCTTGCATTTTTTAAATAAGATAAAGAACATAAAATTTCTTAGGAAAAGATTTAGCGGCGTGAAGAAGGGAAACAATGGATGCCTGCAGGAAACTGAACAGATCAGCAGCACCACTTTCTCCTTATTAGGTATGGCTTCGACCTTCATCCTGATCTAAATACTTAAGGTATATAGTATAGTTCACCTGATCAGTGCTGCTAAAGGATGGTATTATTATTTGAGATCTTTTATATGTATTTCTTAATTATAGCACTACTCTATAATTAAAAGAGTGGTAGGAAGCAGATGTGAGAGCAAAGGGAGACATCTTTTTCCTGGACGAATTTCTCTTTGAAGACTGATCAGGAGTGCAATTGGGAAATGCTGTTTGGTGTTCCAGGCACTGTAATTGTGGTTCTGACTCTGACCAGGCCCGCCATTTATTTGAAATGCAATTATTAACTCTCCTGCTTGGCTGTTCGTTACGGATTACAGCGGGACCCCTCTCCTCTCTGAGCTCTCCGAGCTACCAAACTGTTTTTGTCAGACACTAATTGTTTCTACTTTATAAAACATAATAATTGTTTAAGCTACATTCGGGGAGTTAGGTAGTGTTATGAGGCAGGTAAATGGCTGCGCTAATTCCAACCTCAGTGTCGACTGATTACTCAAGCCTTTCCCTTCACTTTTTTTTATACGTTTTTACCTTTAGATATTTCTTTACACTGTAACTGCATAAATAATCTTTAAGTCAAAAATTAAATCAGTTACCATTTTTTATGTGTTGGAGGAGCTGTTGACCACAATTCAAGGGGAGAGTAGCAAAAAATGGAAATGAAACGTTTTTTATGTAAATAAAACCATACATAATTCACCAGATATTGTTCTTGCTGAAGCTGCTCGTATTCCATCGTGGACATTACAACAATCGCAGTTTTATTTACCTTGTCATGCAAAAGTAACAAGAAGAAGAATCAAGAATCAGTTTATTTGTATTGCGCCAATTTACAACAGATGTCTTCTCAAGGCACTTTACAAAAAAATCAATTGATCAGTTGGAAAAAGTTTCCAATCTAAGGAACCCCAGCAGATTCATCGCGTCATTGACTGGCAGCATTGACTCCTCTGGAATCAGCAGACCGAAACAATGGCTGGCGTTGTTGTTGACTTTACAGCAATCCCTCATACTGAGCATGCATGTAGCGACGGTGGACAGGAAAACTCCTGAGCTCATGAATAGTTTTACACATGTTTAAAACAGCTGGGAATCTCCATGACAACTTCTGGGATGCAAACTTCATTGTCGGAGAATCTTCCAGATTCTGCCAAAACAACCAATAAACAACAAAAAAACACTCTGTCCAACCTATTAGAAGCTATCTGTTTAAAGAAAATTCAAATTACAGAAAAGGTTTTTCTCTAGATTGTTCTTTATTTAGCTGCATCCATCTTCCCTGTCCCTGCTGAGGAGAAGCCCCCCCCAGAGCAAACTGCCGCCACCACCATATTTTATATTGGGCACTGTGTGTTCAAAGTGATGTGCAGTCTTGTCTAACCAAAACTACATCTTCCACTTTTTCTGTTTCACCAACATGGCTACTGATGAACTGTAAACTTCTTCTTGTTTTCTTTTTATAATTGCTTCTTCTTGTCATTGTTCCATAAAAAACATATTTATATATGACTAACCGTTCTCCGGTGGACAGATTGCACCACCTTAGCCAAGCAGCTCTGCATTTTACCCAGTCATCATCTCTGATCAGAGCTCTTCCGGTTTTAGGTTTACAGTTGTGCCATCCTTACTCTAATGGATTGAACATCTCAATGAGATATTTAAAGCGAAGGAAATATTTCAATGTATAACTTGTGTTAGCATTCACAACACTTTGTGTTGATCGTTCACATTAAGTTCCAGTAAAATATATTCATGTCTGCAGATGTATTGGGACAAAATATAGAAGATTTCAAGGTGTATGAATACCTTTTCAACCCACTATAGTACATGTTTGTCATGATTTTTCCCTGCACACCTGTGCTTCTCTGTTTTCTATCACCATGTGGCCTGCTGCTATTGCAAGCACTGAGGGGAAGAGAA
>JAVLVB010000374.1:2834678-2859983 GCA_032876305.1 Orestias chungarensis
CAAACACACACAAACACACACACACACACACACACACACACACACACACACACACACACACACACACACACACACACACACACACACACACACACACACACACACACACACACACACACACACACACACACACACACACACACACACACACACACACACACACACACACACACACACACACACACACACACACACAAATACAGTACCTCGACATGTAATGCACTGAAAGATGGGTGGAATCCTTAGAGAGCCAATAGCAGTGTTTACATTTGTCACATGACTTTTGGGAGGGAATTCTCACGCCCTTTTCTGCAGACGTCTTCCCAGTTAGGAGGCTCATGATTTGATCCTTACAAAAACATTTTAAAAAAGTGTTTTTATAAAATCTTTTGACAAGAACAAAATACATACTGATCAATAAGTGAGGTAAGTTCACAATTCCATCTTTTATTCTGATGTATGGCATTAAGATTGCCATTGTATTTCTAGCCTTGCATCTAGCATGCATCAATCTTATAGAGGCTGCTATAATAATGCACCCGGTCCTTTCTATATTCCATGTGACTATAATTGATAATATTTTCTTACCTTTACAGAATGAATGCAGGAATGTTTTAATTTCGTTATTTAGATGAAAAAACCAAACTAGCACTTCCTGTAGATGGTAGTGAGGAAGAATTAAGATATAGTGATTAAGGAAATGAGCAGGTTTCAAACCAGAAAAAAAGAGAGTCAGAAAAATGAAGACAGTGAGACTGATGAGAAGAACCGCGTACACTTCCAGCTGTAAGAGGTCAGCTTTGGGCAATGAACTGAGACTTTAGTAATAGGTATACAGGGCAGAAAATAGTATCCTAAACCTTGTTCACCCTTCATATGAACACAGACATAACTGGTGGTGGTGCACACATCTTTGGCCTCAATTATGGTATTTTTAATGAAGCAAAGTAGTAAAAAAAAACAACTAAAGAAACATTCATTGTTCTGTTAAAGCAGCTAAACTGAAGAATCCTTTTTAAATGAAATTAGCAGAGGAACAATGAGTACATGTGGTTGTAAAGCTAAGGGTGAAAATAAAATTATTGGTTTATACTACAAATATTATACAAATGACAACGAAGGTATGACATTTCAATCCTTTTGGAAATTATAGTCTGTAGTCAACTTTAATCTTTTTAGGCTTTAAGATGAAGGCATTTATCAAGCAGGCTGTAGTTTCTTATCTGAGGTTTTCTTGCCGATAACCCTCAGTGTAGGAATTCTATGTGCAGATCACATGAAAGCTCTGAGGACGTGTGCTGTTACAACAGCACAGGAATAATGTGGGTGGCATGCATAAAGGCGGTTTATTAAATAGACATAACCTTCATGCAAAATGGAAACAGAGAAAAGTATCCAGTACTTGATTGTTGTAACGTTGTCCACAGTTTGCCGGGGTGAGGGGAGAGAACTGAGTGAAAATAAGAGAGAAACATGGGAGAGGCTGGGACTCACAATCGCAAACATTTAATAGACGCCTGCTATTTGTTTTGCTGCATTGCAGCAGTAGTTCTCTCATGGCGTGCTCTCTGGAAAGGAGGGAGAGTAAAAAAAAAAAAACGTGACAATCTAAAGTGTGATTTAACTCCTGGAATAAGAGAGGTTTTATTGTAGCACAGTAAAATCTGATATGGATTTATCTCATCTTTCCTCATAGTTCTGCAAGGATATAAATATAGAGATGTTGTACATTTTTAACTAACTGTGGACAGAAAAATGTCTCATAACTGTACATCTTTGCCATATGCTCATTTTAATACGTACATTTTAATTCAATACAACCACTAGCACCACACTTTCAGAACCATTTTATTTATCCTTTTCCGGATCAGGGCAATAAATTAGCTCCTGCACTAACACTAACGTTCTGTATTCTGTGGGGATGCAATTGGAGAGAGAACTCAACAGCACATATATGTTTGAACCTGTAAGCGACCACAATAATGTTTTTTCATGTTTAATGTCAACATTCCAGCCGTCCTGCTTTATCCGGGCTTGGGAGCACAAAAGGCTCTAACAATGCCTTTAACTACCTCTGTGCAACAAAAAGCACACAGAGTTGCTATATTTATATTGGAGATTCCTATTACTGTCTATTATTAAATCATGCGTTGACTTAATAATTTGCCTCCAGTCCGGGATCCCACATACCAGGTCTAGACGCTTCAATGTTCATTGCAGCCACTCCACTGCAGAATGCAACACCTTTACTTGACCTGAGACTGAGGATGATTCGGTTGAGCCTTTTACATCTTCAAGATTTTAGTAAAATAGCTCAGCTAAGTGCTTATTGTCGAGCTCGCTCTAAGGTCTGACCCTTAAAAAAAAGGCTACTGAGATCTTCAGCTGGGAGAAAACAATCCATTTATAGGTGCTCCGGCTAAATCATGGTGGGCCTGGAGAATAAAGTGACAGTTTCTTTTGAAAATAATAGTGACTATTTAGCAGAAAAAGCATTCAAACCAAATAAAACCACTAAGAATTAAAAGCATGAATCCCACAGGGTATTTAAAGGGATCGCAACATATATCATAGCTGCACATGCGGGTACTGGAGGCCGAGGGTTAGTTAAGAAGTTTTGAAATGAATGATTGCTAAACATTTACCTTTCAAATATATGTTTTTGTTATGTTTTACTAAACAGTCAAATATTCTTATGAGCCTCTATTTGCGTCAACACAACAGATTCAAAAAGATGCGTGTGATCAATCTTTCACATAATTGCTGTGAGTTCTTAAAAAGCTTTTTTTCTGGCTTACTGTCACTACATCTTGTTTAGATTTAGAAACAACCTCATTCAAAAATGATTTATTTCAGCCTCTTCACTTGCATAAAATTCAGAGTTTCTCATCTAAAAGCTGGTTTAAGGGGAGCCAGTACCTAATCAGGCCACATAGATTTGAGCTCAATCTCAATCCTGTTTGTAGGTTATAGAAATAGAAATCTCCAGGTATGAGGGACTTTGATGGGGTCAAAAAAACAAATTAATATTAGGACCAATGAGCTCTTTGTTGTTTTTTCTTCATAGTGCATTGCAGTACTGCAGGTGAAATATGGATAAATCCAGAAGTATTTCAAAGACTGAAGACCATCAGGGAAGAAGTAGACAATCATTAACAAGTATTGAGGAGAACTTCTTAAATTTTCCAGTTCATTTTTAGCAACACATCACAGTCTGCAATGTCAGACAATCGATCTGTGGGTTTCTGGAGGCTCCTTGCTAGTCTTCTCTAATTTTTTGGATGCAACGGTGATTGTTTTCAAGAATGGAGACAAGAACTCATGCTGAACGGAAAGCAGTGAGAGAGATATGCAGCTATTCTACTGAATTATATTACGTACAGAGGTGTTCAGCAACTACTTCAGCAAATTTACTCAGTTACTTGAGAAATTGTTAGAACAAATGTGCTTGTAGCTAATTTAAGAACATTTTAATAAAAATGGTATCCTTCTAATGTAGCTATTACTAATTTGCTGGTTAGGTATAAAATACCTAAATAGTTCCATCTTCACCTGAGGATCCCATCTTTAAGTCTTAAGTGTGAACATTATGTTGTGTTTTTAACTAATGCTTTAATACATGATCTTAACACTATGTTTTGCTGTCTGACACAATTTTAATCTGCTGATAAAATTTAAATGCTTAAGGTTTATTTACCAAACGCTAAAGCATCATCTTAAGGCATTTTAAAAGAAGCTTCAAAGATCAACTTGTTCTCAAAGGATTTTCATGGTTGCCTGATTTTGCTTCATGGTGCTTAGTATTTCCCTCACATTGACAAATGTAATTCACTTAACATGCCTTCTGATTTCACGCTGTGGCTGATCGGTATATATCCATCATCTGTACATTTATGGCCCTTGCATTGGGCTTCGGGCATCCAGCTCCGTTTGCCCAAGACCGCTGCGCGCGATCGATGGTGTGAGGTGCTGAATCAGAGGGGCTCACGTGGAAGGAAAATTCGTCTGTGGGATCGATGTGCTATAAACAAGTTTGGTGACAACACCGTCAGCTTCCATCGGCCCACGCCTAAAATAAACCCACCTAATTTAGGACCAGAAGGATCGCTGACTCCCAAGTCCCTCAGCAACACAATTTAAATCAGAGTAACAGGCAATGTTTTGGAGCAGGGTTGAACAAATTAAACGTTGCTCATCAAAATCAATACTGTCTAATTGGAGGCCTTAAATTTAGACATCATGGTAATTGAGAAGAAAGATACTTGCATTTTAAGGCAAGGCAGTGTGTGTAGGATGTTTCACTGAAAGGGCAATTCAAATAGTTTAGCATGAAATAAAGAGTGTTGGAGGATGAAAGGTGTGGAAATTCACAGAGTTCGACTACCTCGAGAGAAGGACAATATCTTTGTTGTGATACATTGCTTTTGTCACAATTTTTTCCCATACTTAAAGATACTAACGATAAACTTTTTGTGTTCTTTAAGGTCTGTCCATGTCAACTGGTCTGCGTTCATAAAAGCCTTTATCATGTCCAAGGACTCCAAATCAAAGCGCTTTACACCACACAAAGTCAATCACATTAAATTAAAGATTAAATGTTTAATTTAAGTCAAACACATGCTGATGGTTGTAAGCTATATCTTAGCCACAGCTGCCCTGGGGAAGTCGGACACAATCAAGTCTTTGATTTAATTTTCAACGGGCCGTTTGACCAGCATCAGCTGGCAAAGAACGTCTTTCCCAAGGGCATAATGGGTTTGAAAGACAACTGGACATATCCCTACAATCTGTGCCAACGCCAACCCAGGACATTGAATAATTAGTAGGTAGATTAATCAGAAACTAGGTTGTGCTGCCGTCACTTAAAGCTACTCCAAGCATTCAGCATGTGGATGTGAATGAATCTTCAGGAGCGCAAATTGACTGAATAATGTCAATAATAACATTAATTTGTGCGATGGTCTTATTAGGTGAGTATTGTGGAATTTTTCTGCATTTTGATGGCTACTTTTTTTGGAAACATAGTAAAAACAATGCAGATACGGCATGGTGTGTGTGTGTGTGTGTGTGTGTGTGTGTGTGTGTGTGTGTGTGTGTGTGAGGCCCTAACTTAAAGACACAAACAGGAATACATCATCTGCAAAACACAGAAAAACCTGTTGGTTGTCCCAGTAGGCTTTTCTCTCATTTCAGAAAATGCAGATTTATTTTTGGTAGTGCAATTTCTGTTTTGTTGTTTTCGAGTGTTTTCTCCATCTTATCACTTAAAAGATGGAAAACCTATAACATATTAAATAACTAGATTAGTTTAACAAAGAAGCTACACCCACATGAATTCATCTGCTTCTTTTTGGGTTTTCTGTCTTCCAACTTGTAGAAGATGGCAGCTCACACTGAGCCAGGGTTCTGCTGGACATTCCTTCATGTTAAACAGTTTTTCCCTTTCCATTGCCGCTAAATTCATGGTCAGTATGAGAGATTTGCTATAAACTCAACAACACAATGCAAGTTTTCATCTGCTGTCTCTAAATGCTGGCCCAGGAGGATTGGAACTTTTTGAACAATGAATGTATGTATAGTTATAAACTATTATAAAATTATTTGAACCCTTTGTTTCTGAATCTTTTCTGCAGTGTGCCTGAATTTGGGCAATTACACTGGTAATGACGGTTAAGTGTTAAATTTGTGTTGTGGTCTTATCTATAAAAACATGGTGGGTCTTAGAAAAAAGTTTTTAAAATGCAAACCCATGAGGAAAATGTCCAAATATCACCAGAACAGAGATTGTGTGTCTGGTATCCCACTATCGGCTAAGAAAAGAATCCTACATCTGATCAGAAACTGAGAAGTTACTGATGTGTTGTCTATTTTTGACTGCAGCCGACTGCTCAAGAAGCGTCACATCACCAGTCAACTAATCCACAGCCCTACAACAGAATAAGCAGTATTTGATTGCCCCATATTTGATAATGCCGTCTCCGAAAGCCGGCATCAGTCATATCCACTAACATCCGTTTTTTCTGCAGCACATTCCCAGTTGTAATCTGAGGTCAAGTTTCAGAGGAAGAGGCTAATGTCATACTATTTAAAGCATCACATTTCTGCAGCAGCCAGTCTGCAGGAATCATTCCAAAATAGATTAGCCCACCCGTTTGTCCCCTTTATGTTCAGCATCTGACTAGTCTTTTTCTGTCTTTTATTATTAGAAGCAAGTCATTGAAACAGTGTCTGTATTCACTAACGTTAACGAACTGAAACAGCGCCGTAAAACAAGGGGACAAATTCTCCAGCTAGTTCTCAGCAGATTACTGCCCTGTCCCATCATCCCTGCAGCGTTACAGGCAGTAAGCGATTAGTCACCGATTTCGGGGAATTCATGACAGCTCCTCGTTTTCATATCAGCCCAGTGAAACTGTGAACGCTGAAGGTCTTCTGTTTTAGTCAGCCCTGCATGAACGTATTGACCATAAAGGGCTCAAACTCCTCTTTGAATTGTCGCCATGAACAATTGCATCACTGCTAACAGAGATTGGTATGAAAAAAAACTATTAATCCCACAAAGCATTGCATTAACCTACTTTCAGTTTTAGCAGGAGGAGTTTCACTAATGTGTGACATCATGTGAACAAAAACTGTCTGCTGACAATGTTTCATCTTCATCTCGGCAACTGAACAGTTACCTAATTGTTCTTTCTTATTTAGCCTTAAACTATTCTTAGTTTAGAACAAATTTTGCCTCATTTCCAACAGTATTCAATACAAACATTGGTCTCTAAGCAAACTGGACTGTAATAGTACTATTTAATCCACCACATATATGGTACAATCTAATCTGATTCCTATTTCAAAGATAAATGAGTGACCCTGATTTTGTCATGTTTTTGGTAAATTGTCGAAAGCTTTTCTTTTTTTTACACACCAGGCAAAAGCAACCCAAATCAGATATTTTCTTAATTTTTTGCCTGTATGCAACCTAAATAAAGTTTTGTCATGACTGTGTAAATGGCTTGGTTATGATCTCTTTCTAAAAATGAAATCTGTTGAACTTTGGTTACAACCAAGATAAACACTCAGGCAAATGATGTCTGACAGCTCGCTCCTCTTATCCTGCTGCTAATGATCAGGTAGAACACAACTGTGCACAAGCATGCCTACTGGGCTCCACCTGCAGCTCTAACTCTCCAGTTACACATCTGCATCTCCAAAACAGAGAAAACTACCAAACACAACAGCATTGATTCCTCAACATTCAGTTCATGGTGAACTGTGCTACATCAGGATGATATTCCCAAACAATAACTGAGGCTGAAAACTGCTTAGCTTTGATCTCCTGTTAATCAGCATGTGTCCTATGGGTTAATCTGGACTAACTACTAATTTAAATACTATCTGCATTCGGCATTTTTTGACAGTGATTCAGCTGCAAACCAGAGCTGTTCACTGTGTGACACGTTAATATTAGGGTGGATTTTTTTAAATCTGCATATTTGAATTGCAAAGAGTTGTATTTAGTTTCAAATCTGAGCTCTGCAGACAGCTGGAATTCAAAAGGCCAGCATTCAGTGTGTGGGAATATAAAAAGGTACTGCAAGCATGTAAGTAATGAAGTACCATAATGGAATTATAGGAGATTTTGTTGTTAATTCAGGCCATTACTTAATGGTTCCACCTACGTTCTTTTAGTTGATAGGCCCTGGTCCTGATTCAAGCACTGCACACTCATCAGGACTCTGCTTTACTAAAATAACCATCAGCCTGAGCACTGTCCTGCAGATTTCACAGATGCCCACAACACCGCCTGATGTGACGGACTCAAATGATGACTTGGAGAACAGCAGAAGCATAAGCTCTGATATTTTATATTTCTACAGATTCACATCTTCCTTTAGTCATAGAAGCTGCTGTATAAGAATTGTATAAGAGCAAGCCTGAAGGTTCAGTTGGTGGCCTGAGGTCAAAGGTCATAGCAAATCCTAAATCTTAACCTAACCCAAGAGCACATTCCAGTGCTTTCCGAGACATCTATCATTGTTCAGTTTGGTGTTCGGCAGCACAGGGAGTACCACAGGGAGTTGTACTCTCACCATTCTCTTGACTCTGACTTCCAAAATAGGTCATAATCAAGACATCTGTAGAAATAAATGATTCTTCAGTGGTTGGAAAGGAAGCGGCGAACAGAGAGCTAGTCGACCGATTCTTTTTATCTTGAATGTCAATAAAACAAAGGGGAGATGAGTTTAGTTAGATCCATCATATTTATTATAACACTCATGCTTTCCAAATATTAATGGAGGGCTAGGTTGCAATATCAGACACCACAACAAACCTTGACTATATGGTCTGGACAGCTCATCTGCAGAGCATCCAGCTCCCTCACCGGTGTCTCCTTTCTTGGTGTAACCGCTGTCATGACTCAGCTCGGGTCCCGTCTACTAAGCCAGCGCTTCTGCTTGTGTCCCTCAGACTGGTCTGCGGTCCAGTCATGGGTAATTTAATTGGACCTGTTAAGGGTTAGGAAGAAAAAAAACAATAACACAGCACTGTGTGATAACACCAGACTGTGAAATCCTCTTATTGTCTATCAAACTGCTCTCCGCTCTGCTCCATGCCTAAACAGAGATTACGATCAGGGCCGTCCTGTGCGAGGCAGCACTCGAACGTGTTTTGGATATTACCAAACG
Organism: Orestias chungarensis; assembly: GCA_032876305.1. Classification (NCBI taxonomy): domain Eukaryota; kingdom Metazoa; phylum Chordata; class Actinopteri; order Cyprinodontiformes; family Cyprinodontidae; genus Orestias; species Orestias chungarensis. The sequence continues at coordinate 2,843,360 of JAVLVB010000374.1, forward strand.
GACGTCCAATACGTTTGCATTTGATGTATATTTACACAGAAGCTGATGATAATGTGAGCTGAAAATGTAAGTAGAAGACCAACAGCTGACCAATTGTGAAACACGAAGCAAGAAAGGGACATTTAAAGCGTTCTCAGAAGGACCAACAGTCTGATATTAAAATCATTTACTGTAAAATAAGACAGTTATAAACCTTTAATAGGAGTTTTTTCCAGAATATTACCTAAAGTGTGGTCCTCTAATATAGATAAATATAGTCATTAACTTAAGAGAAAACTTTTTCGCACAGGCATACTTAAACTTGAAGTTTGCGGAAGACACAGCATTGTTTGGGTGCATCACAAACCGTGATGAGTCCAGCTACAGGCAGGAGGTGGAACACCTGGAGGGCTGGTGTAGAGACAGCAACCTCTGCATTAATATAAAGAAAACCAAGGAGATGATTGTGGACTTCAGAAGAGGCAAGCATGCCCACCTCCCCGTGCACATGGGAGGAACTGCGGTGGAAGTGGTCAACAGCTACAGGTACTTGGGTGTGCACCTGAGTAACAACCTCACCTGGAGCAACAACACTTCCACTCTGGTCAGGAAGGCGCACCAGCGGCTCTACTTCCTCCGGAGGTTGAGAACAGCTGGACTCGGGAGCTCAGTCCTCACCTCCTTCTACAGATGTGTGGTGGAGAGCGTCTTGTGCTCCAGCATCAACGTGTGGCATGGAAGCTGCTCTGCTGCAGACAGGAAAGCTCTGCAGAGAGTGGTGAAGGCTGCACAGAGGACTGTTGGAGTCAGCCTCCCCAGCACCACAGACATTTGCACCTCCAGATGCAGGAAGAGGGCCTCCGGCATCATGAAGGATCCCACACACCCAGCACACTCACTTTTTGTCCCGCTCCCCTCAGGCAGGAGGCTGCGGAGCATCAAGTGCAACACCACCAGACTGATAAACAGCTTCTCTCCTGAAGCTGTGAGACTCTCAAACACACGCAAGGATAATTACAAATGAAAAAAATTAAAAAAACGTTCTCATTAACCGGCACTGTTCACTTTGATATCACACTTTAAAATGTCACTTTATTAATCATCCATGCTGCTACAGAAAATTTTGCACGCCGAATTCTCATTGCTGCTATGTCCGAAGTCCCATATTGTAGATTCTGTGTAGTCAAAATCCTATTTCTCTTAGATTTCTTTATATTTTGCAGCTATTTAAAATTGCTATCAGGGTGTAAACTGGACCGTGGGATTAGAATTTCGTCCCACCTCATGTACCACATGTGATGTGATGACAAATAAAATTCCTTGATTCCCTGATGCAGGTTGGCCAGGCCACCAACGTGTGCACACCACCAGCACATGCAGGTGATTTTTAGTATTCGGGACTATTGAGGCCAAAGTTTTGAGGTAAAGAAAATGTAAAGCCATGGATGTGCATACATTCTTAGTACTGGATTTTTTTTACAATTAAGATGTTGCAGCTCGAGATATTTCCAAAGATTGCCAGCTAACCCAAGCTAAAAAAATACTCCTGTATGCTTATATGGAAACACTTCAGTATTCTAACCAAGACTTTCAAGTTACATTAGACTGAATAAAGTCATTCTTTATTTCCGCAGGTTGTGCTTTTGAGATTGTTCAAATCCAACGATTATGAAGCTATGACATAAAAAAATCTAATGCATGTTAATAAATACTTACTGCTGAGAAAATCTCAGTGCATGTGGCCTCTTAACTTTGCAATCAATTAAAATTTGATGGTGTTGTTTTATCCATCCAAAATCTCTCTAAACCTTGCAAGAGGAGCAGAAATCTTCAGTGTCAGTCGCAAGATCAGCCAGAGTTTTCCTGGAAAGTCAACTCTGATGCCAGTTCAAACTAAAGTTTTCAGTTTTATTAACATCCAATCCACATAATGCTCGCATGTCAGGTTTTACTTTTCAGACAGAGACCATTTAAAAAAAAAACTTATTTCCCATTTTAAGAATTGTTTTTAAACTGTTTTATATGGGTTTATGTCATACTGTTTACTCTGCGGACCCACAAAAACCAGAGAAACTCTCAGGAGTACAATTATAAGGATTTATTGAAATGGATGATGTGTTCTTGGACCAGGGGAATAAACAGCAAACGGGAAACCAGCGGCAATTGGAACCAGCGGCGATCAGCAGCGGGATCGACAAGGGCAAAAGGAACCAGAGATGAGGACGACTGATGGCAATCGGAAGCACAGGTGAGTAATCCGATAGCATTGAGAGCTTGGTGAAGTGACAACAGGAAACGGGATAATTTGAGATGTCTTACAGAGGCGGGAACCAGAGGCAAACGGTACTCTAAGGAACAGAGGACGACGTGAGGAACCGGGAACATTGTGAGGTAAGCAGAGTTGGAATATTGTTCAAGGAACGGATGGGAATAATGAACAGGAACGATCTTACTTAATGAACGCCAGGAGGATGTTATGGTTGGTTGTTCAAGGGGTTGTGTGCGGCAGAGAGAGGATGAAGGAGAGTGAGCAGACCGAGCTGGAGGAAGGAGCGGTGAAGCCAGATGATTGAGCAGACCGGAGAGTTTTCTGTACGGTGAGTATACTGACTCTGGATGACCTGGGGAAAGGAGAGCACAGGAAGCGATGAGAACGGCGAAGGGAAAAAGACAAAGTAACAAAATAATCAAAGTATCAAAATAACAACATGGAACTAGTAACGATCAAACTACAGAGAAGGCTAGAAACAAAAACTAAACTGGAGATTAAAACTAGACACAAGAAGGCTGGCTCAGAGATGTACGTTACCAAATGCAACTAAAACTCAGAGAAGAACTAATACTCACGAGAAGTGAGTCCACCGCTCCTTTTAACCCTCCAGGACTCGTCTCTGGTGATGAGGTGCACCTGGTGATCAGGTGACCCCTGTGGACAACCTATAAAACATACTGAAAGGACTGAACCTGACAGTTTATGATTTGTTACGATTACTAATAGTTAATATTGTATGACTGAATGTATTTCTCAAATTCCTGTCACGCAATTTAGACTCCATGAAAAGCAATAAACTGCAGACAAAAAAAAATCTCAAGAGACTGACATCGCTTTTATGTGTCAAACATTTTCCGTGTTCACGAGCAAAAAAAAATTTTTTTTAACTACTAAAAAAATATATAGTTGAACAGCAGCCGACACATTAAGGCTACATTGTGTTCTTGTTGAGGACAAGAGCGACTGTTCTCTTTCTTCACACAGAAAAATCGAGCTTTTATCTGATAAACATAGTTTAGGTCAAAGTCAAGTCAATCGAATGACCATTTTAAGAAATTATTTCCCCATAGTTATCTCTCTAATACTACGCTTTTGTGGTTCATATTTACACAACAGAATCATGAAGATAGATGGATCGTACAGACTGTCCATATTGTCAGCAGGCATATTTTTTGCCTGAGTCTTCCGCTGCTACAATTCCCATCCTCTGTCCTGCCTGATAAAATCATAAACAAATGTGTGTATGTCTAAGCCTTTAATGTTAGCTCAGGGGAAGAAATAAAAAACAAAATAAAAAAACATGGCCGCACGAATCATAGCCTGGCTTCTGTTTTTCTTGTTTTGCGTCTTGGATCTATGTTTAAAGGGTCCAAAAGAGTTAATAGTCTTGCTTTGCAGTTCATGGGAAAAACTATAAGGAAACAGTTTCCACAAAAGAGTTTGCTACAAAAAAAATCTAACATGCATTATCATTTTTTATTCATTTACTTATCTTCTACATTTTTTATGTGCTTGACTTCATTGGAAAGCTTAAAAGCCAACGTCTAAATGAGTAAATAACTCAAACGCCATTGGGGAGACTTGTTCCTAATTATTGACGTGACTGGTCACAAATGGTGAAGGGCCGGCATTGTTTAGATTAGGTTCAAATGGAAGTTTATGCTCCAAAGAAAGCTACGTGGAAGAACATTTTTATGCAATCTCATTGTTATCAATGGTTCTTTGCAACTCCTCCAAGAGAACTGAGAAAAACCATACTTTTATTTAAGCTTTTGAAGTTGTCTGTTTCTGCATCGTCTTTTGTGTTGAACAAAGAGAAAGAATCTAGAGCAGTTTTTGTTAAAAGGAGACAAGAAGATGCATGGAGTAAAGCGGTAAAGCCTAAATTGACAAACTTCCCTCCACTGGATGAATTTCCCTATTTGCTCATTGGATCAGCTAAAGGAGAAATGGTCCCTTTTAGCCAGTGTGTGTTAACAAATAAGGGTAATCACTTCATTTAATCACACACATTTTCCATTGTGTCTGGCGGCGTAATGAGAAGTGGATTCAGAGTCGCTGTCGCTGTCGAACGGAGACTTGGCTCCCTCGTTTGCTTCAGTCAGATAACATAACAAATGTCCCTCATGTAACGTTTTTTTCACTTCAGCCACAAAGAATTTCAGGTTCTTTAATGACTGTCTGGTGAGGCTTAGACGCTGATTATGAACGGCAAATCTTAAGATGTTACAGCTGCCGTGTTTTCTTCGAAGGCGACAAAAATAATAATCAGGTTAGATGACAGCTGATTAGGTTTACAGATCACTTTAGTCTTATGCTCATAAATCTGGACCAGGCTTGTGTTTAGAGACAGAAATTTTCACATCCCTTAAAATCGTAACATTTTGGGATGTAGTAACAATTAACTTCAGATTATTTTGTTTTATTGGATGCTTAAAATGTGGGTAAAAAAACTTATATGAATAACTAAATTAAAGTTATTCATATAAAGGCCCGGTATTATCAGTAAATTATAGCTGTTCCTGTTAAGCCTGGATCAGAACACCAGAGAGGTTTGGCAAAAAAGGAGTAAAGTTTAAAAAGTTCTGCTGTTCTTCACTTTAGTAACAGGCAAGTTAACAAACTGCCAGGATCCCGGGTTGCTTTGTGTTTTCTTTTCTAGTTTTGCTTTAATTTTTATTTTGTGTATTCAGCCTAAGTGTCTGTTTTTACTTTAGGTCAGTTTCTGCATTGGCTTGTTTAATAAACTTATAATAATGATCATAAGTTGTTAATGCAAATATTCAATAACAAAACCACATTTGTGTACGTAATTTATTCTACATTTCATAAAATTATTGATGACTGAAAATACTCAGAAGTATATATTTAAAATGTCTTAAAAAGAGACATATTTCATAATTTTTTGTTTAAAAAACAAAACAAAATTTGGATGGATCGAATTTCTTTAAACAGGTGTTGGTATTTGTGGAAAGTAATGTAAAGAAAAACAAGTTTGCAACCTACTGACAAGACAAAAAATCTAAAATCATATATAAGTGGTACTTGAAGTATCATTATTTTATGAAACTTTAATGGGATTATTAAATGAGATAAATAAATCTGCTATAACTGACATTTGGTATAATGTCTAAATTTACAACAATTAGTTGGTCCTTCATTTTGAGCCATGTTCTTAAGAGCCATGTTGGCCCTGGAGCTGTAGGTTTAGACGATGGGTGGATAGATGTCTGCTGCTAGGTCATGGGTGGAAAGGGAAGGTGATAGGTTTAAATGAGATGATAAACCAGTAAGTAAACAATACATCGAAAGAAAAATGGGACCGAACAACAAAAAATGCAGGTTGAAACACAGTCATACGTTTACATTGCGTTTATTTATGGGTGATTTGACATTGCCACTTGATGATGTTGTTTTAACTTCTCAACATGGCCTCAGTTTTAACCCCCTTCAAAGCTCTCAGCACGTCCCTGCTGGTGGGCTAAAAACATTGCTATATGCATACATATATCATAATTAAGATTACCAGATAATTTTCAGCCTGCATACGATCTCTTTTCATATTTTCTAACATGGGGCTCGAATCATTTCTATTGGTTATTATCATTATCAGCTAGGAAGGAGGAAATCATTTCCCACCCATGTGGAATATGTATGTCAATGGTTCATTATTGTGAGACTCTGAAGTGTGACTGTTACGTAATATTACATGTGTTTCCCGCCCCCTCCCCGCAGCATGCTTTGAGTGAACTGTTACTAAAAGTGGAACATTACCGACTCATGTGTAATCAATAGGAACAGATGAAATACCAGGAAGTGGGGCGGGTAATATGTTCCGAATCAAAGGGGATGGGGTGTTAAAAATGGGACATGAACTTGTTCCTATGTTCAAAGAAGAAATTATGTTTTGAAAGAATCAAATACAGTGAAGTCTAAAAATAAATATCACATAAATCAGCTTGGGTTGAAATGTCTAACACTGAAAAAAATCCAAATTATAAACTTGCAGCATTCACCCCCCAACATTACATTTTGCTTTTATTTTAAGCAGCAAACTAGATACCCTCATAGAAAAAAAAATCCCATTTTCCCATTTGGAAAACTCACATGTGAAAACACTACACCACATGTGAAGTGATGTGAGTCACATGAACAAGCTCATGTATGCATGCGGATATGGAATGTGGTGTTTCTTTTACATTAGATTTACATATTTACGCATGAGAGGATATATGTGATCACATGTGGAACACCTGGGCTGAGCAGCTTAAAGGGAGCGGTGAACCAGTTTATCGTCGCCTGAGTGTTTGTTACTCCTAGTAAGGTTTACCTGTTCTCAGAGCCAGTTCTTTACTCTCTAGTCTTTTACAGTTTTCTAGTTGTTTATTTTCTCTAGTGGGGGTTTTCAGTTTTGAATTTTCTTTGTTACTTTGTTTTTCTCGTGCCACCAGTAATTTTCCCTTGTGCTCATCTTCAGGTTCATTTCTCATCCGTGCTCATACTCACCCCGTCAAGATCCCTTGGACAAGTCACCACTCTTCTCTGTGCTCAGCTCGGTCTGCCCGCTCCAGCCACTCTCCATCCACTGTGCACCCCCTGGACAACCATCCACCTGGATTCCGCTGGAAAGTCTCTCCACTAATTCCTCGCTGGCATTGCAAACATCCATCACCAAGTAAGCCCTTATCTGTTTTCACCAAGTACAACTTTTATCAACTCACCTTCTCCGTCTCACCTCCAGAAGTCTCCGGTTTCCCGCATGGCTGTCACAGTTCGCTGGATTTCCCTTTCGGTTTCCCGCCTTGACCATTGTTTATTGCTCCAAGATTCAACAGCAAATTTCAATAAACTCTGTTATTATTGTACTCCTGAGAGTCATCTGTTTTATGTGGATCAGATACCTGAAAACTATGAAAGACCCATTTGTGGGAAATGGGAATCAGTGTAAATTTCATGTAAAGCATGGGTTCCACATGTTTTCTTTAAACCAGTTTTTTATTTTTTAACACTTACTATGTCGACATTTTTGCCAACCTGAGCACCTCAGACACATGCAACCAGTGCAGTAGTAGTAGTAGTAGTAAATGCTTAGTAACTATACTAGAACCTAGCAAACTGGCTTGATAGTTTTTGATCTAAAGAAATTTTTTTTTTTTTTTTGTATCTTTCAAAAAAATACAACAGAACTATTTTTTTTAAGCAAATAACTATCAAACAATATTTTCATCACACGTTTAAAAAGATCTCATTCTAGCTTATTCAAATGAGTAAAAAAATATCTTTCTACAGAAAAAAAGTAAGTTATTAAACAAACATCCGGCTGAGGAGATGCTAAACACATCGAAACCTCATTTAATGGTAAAAATAACAGAACAAAATATTCCTGAAACGATTTTTACCTATAACAAAATTCACATTAAATGTACGTACATTAATGAAAACTAACACAAATCTTACACATCACAATCAAACAAAAAGAGTTTCAATAGTTAAATTTAGCATATAAATAAATAAATAAATGTTAGTCTAAAACATGCATACTTTATTAAGCAGGTGTGGGCCTTAACCCCTTTTTGCTTCAGGTAAGAACATATAGTAGGTTTAAGCAGCTCAACCACCAAAACTACAAATGTGACAATAACACAGTAACAACAGAACCCAAAAGAGATTTGTTTGAATACACTAGAAACAACATCTCACCTGCTGAACATTGCAACCTAAAACCCGCCCAAAAATATCCATGAGAACACATGACTCGTCTTCATGTCTCCATATTTATTTGTAGGGATAGAGGTGATGCAGCCGCTTGATCTTGGCTCTCTTAGACAATCCCACCCTGATTGGCCGTGTGCAGGTTTTTAAGGGCTCCAGCCTCCGGGTGAGACCTGGGAGTGCTGAACACAAAAGGGAGTTCTTCACTTCAACTCTGAGTTCGAAGGTTTCACTGCTAAGTATTGGAGCAGTAAAACTTTGTTTCTTTTTTAATGCTGTGTCAAAAACGGCATCACACCGAGCTGATTTTGTCTGGCGCAATGACGTGATAAAAGCTTTACAAACTGCACTTTCACATTTTAAATATTTATAGGCCAACCCACTTTACTTTTAGCAGATGCAATGGGACTGGTATTGAAAAGAGCAGTAGAGGAAGAGGAAGACGTGAAGTAGGAGTCGTTTTTCCACATTTTCTTATCTTACAATCAAAAACTTGTAAAGTTGTTTTTTTTAAAAATTCAACTTTTTCCCTATAAAAACTGCTTAACCTGACTCATATCGGACTGAGAGCATTTTTGAAAGCCAATTTCTGAGTCTTGCCACATATTCTCCAATGGACATTTGTCCATACTTTGACTAGACCACTGAAAAGCTTCCTTTAACGTGGTTATAGCATCTAAAACTCTTTGTTTGTTGCTACTAATGACGAAAGCACATCTGCAGAGTATCTTGTTTTCATTAATACATATTTTTGACTGGATGGCCATTTTAATGTTTAACAACGTAATCTACGTTGTTAGAAAAGAGTTTCATGAATTTAATTTGCGCCAGATTATTTTCAATAAACAAGTGACATTCTTCTACATCTGCCAGTATCCTTTTGATGACTTTTCTCTCTGATGTAAAAAAAATCTCTCACACCTGAGAATAACCCCATCTTAGCTCGGTGACTGTGACTCCAAACTTTGAACGGAAACTCACCGTCCCTTGGCTGTTCCAAGGGAGGCCGACACGCGAACAATGGAGACCACTTTCTCCCCTTGTGCTCAGCCTCCAGAGACTCTGGAAAGAACAAAGTGTGATTCAGCAGAGGTTAAAGGTTAACTTTTGACACCAGTTTGATTTCGAACTTCTCTAAACCTTTTATAGGTTTCAATGATTTTTAGTCTTTCATCAATATATATTCAAAGGAAAAGTGGACGGATGGATGAACTGACCTAAAAACGAATGGATGAGTGGAAAGAATAATAGATGGACAAACTGATGGATATAAAGACGAATTGATAGATTCATTGAAATAAAATTGGATTCATAGGTGGACGGATAATTAGAAGAATAGATGGATTGTTAGGGAAGATGTTGGATGAACCAGCTTCAAGCTGATCGAGGAACAACAAGTGGATAAATGGAAACACTTTTTAGAAAGGTGAGAATTGCTCATTTCATTAATAATAAACTTTTTCCAGTCCTATCCAGACTTGGACAACACCTCGATCAAATTCCTTACATCCCTACCCGTGTAGAAAGGAATTAGTGAAAGAATGGCTGAAAGTAGGTCTGATGGGTCTGCATATTGGGCAGAAGTGAATTAACCTATATAGCATGAGGATGAGTTTGGCGACTACAGTCTGACCTCATCAATTCATGAGAGCATCTCTAAAACTGTGAAATTAACAGGCAAGGTGGGAACCTTGGTTTTTCTCATCAGTGTCCATCGATGTTTCCCGGTCCAGGTTTCTGTTAAGGGGGACTTCCTGCTCTCCATCTCTCCTTGTAACGGGCAAGGACACCGCTGGATCAAGTCCACACATCACCAGGCTGTGGTCCTCAACAGCCTTTTCTGCAAATGAGCATAAATAAGCTGATCTTTCTGCAGTGCGATGAGTAAAAAGTCTCCTACAGCTCATGTGATAATGTACATAAATAAAAACGATGGATTTTAAGGGTGGCATCTCTAGAAACTAAATGTTGTGGTCACGTGTTTTGATTGTGACTGTGGTGCGATACCAGTTAGAACTGCAGTTCAGATAGTTTACACATTATATCACTTTCAATTGTGTTTATTCACTTTACCCGGATCCATTACACTGTCCTTTCTCTTCTGTCTGTATCATGCATTACAGAAACCTGCCACTGGTTTGTCTTACCACCAAGATCCAAAACAGTAGATATTGTATTTTCTCGTAGTGCCTCTAGTATTGGAATGTTACCACGTTGTATTTATGCTTCACTGTGGAAATGCCATCCAGCCTGCAAACAGTGATGACTCCTATTTAAAATATTTGCATGTTAATCATTTTTTACCCGCAAAAATATTTTATAGAGATTTTGTGAGATACATAAGTCTAGAATGGTGGATGCCTATAAAGGTGAAGAAAAACATTTGTGTATTTGTGTTTAAACCTTGGAGTCAATCCTTTATAGAACTCTTTTTGCCTCTTGAGCATAATTCTTTTCCACATTCAGGAGTCTGAATGTACTGATGCAATATTTAGCAGGTAGAACACAATCTCTCAAAAGTGCTAAATCTCACACAGAGCGTGAAAAAAGAAAACAGGCATATATGGTATGTCCTCCTGTTTTAGCTACTCTGTTCAAAAGCATCAGCACAGAATGATGCTGCCGTTGGCATGTTTCACAACAGAGTGTATATTTATAGCATCATTTGCCGTTTGACGGTCGGTACTAGATCCTAAAAAAAAACAGGACACGGAGAGTCCTCATGAGTTAGCGTTAGCCTCTTGGCTGCTAATCCAATTAATGCTCAGCTTGTTAGGATTAGTTTTTGTTGGTCTGCAGGTGATGAAAAGTTGGGGCATCATTGCAGAAGCTAACTTTACTTTAAAGATCTCCCCGATCGGTCTGCTGTGCTCCTTACTCGTCATTGTGTTGTTCTGGTGCGTTCCACAATCAGAAACACATTGCAGAAGATTTAATGTTTTTTTTCATGGCTGGTTTACTGTAATTACAGTCAACCGTTGCTCTTTAGGCCTCATCACTGTCCATTTTTAAAACCCGTCTAAAAACACCCTGATTATACTTTTCTTTTTTTTGTGTGTGTGTTAATTTGGAGAGTTTTACTGATGTTTTATTACAATGTTTTTAATTGGGTTTTTAATGCACTTACATTGTTGGATACAATGCTTTTTTGCTTTAGTTCATGTCTTTCCTTTATTGTTTCGAATGTGTTATTCATCTCTGATGTTCAGAACTATGTTTAGCCGAAGGTAACTTGATTTATAAGCGCTTTATAAATAAAGTTGGCAATGATTATGTGTAGTTCTTGTACGTTTTCCGAGAGTGGCATCGGGTGGTGTAATCAAAGTAACTGAGCATAAATGCATACCACCTTTTCAAGATTTTCACATTGAAAATGTACATATATAACTGTATCCTTCATCTGTGTTGGTCTAGGGCCAAACATCCGAAAAAAATATTGTGAATTTTATCTTTGTCATGTGTGAAAGAGTGAAAAATTCTATAAGATCCAAATGATTCTGCTAGGAATGACACGATTTGCATTCATAATCAATAAAAATCACAGCCAAGCTATACAAAACACTCCTATGTTCAAGCAAGTACCTGTGGATGTGCGATCGTGGCTCCCCAGTGCAGGGCTCCCGTGCTGCACTTCGGAAGTGTCCTTCTCTAAGCACTCGGGTGAATCGGAGGAGGACGGCCTGCGCTCCCTCGATTCGTTTCTACTAATATCAAAGAACAAGTTGAGCTCCTGTAAAACCCTAAAGAACTTTTCCTCCATCTCAAAGCCAAAGCTGGTAATCAGATCAGAGGACGGACAGTCGCAGTCAGCGGGAACAGCTGAAGAGACCAAGTGTGGGTCTGAATCGTCACCGGCCGGTTTACTGTTCGCGTCTTTCTCCAGGATGAAGTTTGGTACTTCATTACACCTGGAATCACTGAAGACTAATCCTTCCTCTATAACTCCAGGATGGGAACCAGAGTTTTCCTTCCTCTCCTTCTCATCACCAGGTGTCCTGTCGTTGATGTTGCTCACACAGTGTCCTCCTTCATCCTGGTGTGTGTTCACCAGCCCCAGAGAGGAGCTCAGGATAGCGATGGTGCTCAGGCCTGCGGCGACGTCATCATCAGGTGAGATTTTGATCTTTTCGAACGTATCGAACCCCCTGAGCACACCGCCGCTGGGAGTGAAGGCTGATGGGTAATATCTGGGGCTGTGGAAAGCATTTTGGGACTCGCACGGAACGACCGCATCAGTTGTAGAAGGAATGGTGCAGAGCGGAGACATATCAGCGAAACAACCGAGTCTTTGTTCTGGAATTTCTCCGTTACAGGCACTCAACCTGTTCTCCAAGCATTCGCCAACGTCTTCACTAGGAGACTCCTTCCTGATTTTGGCTTTGACCTCCTCCTCTAAATCCAGCCGCATTTCTCCAGCTTCCTGCTTCTCCTTCCATTCTTCTCCTCCACCTTCTAACTCTTGTTTTTGTTCCTCAACTAAACAAGTAAATTCTCCAAATGTCCCACCGAGCTCATCTTCTTGTTTACCATCTATAAACGTGAATGTGTTGCCAGATTTCTGTGTTTCGTCTACTCTCTGGTAACTGATGCAGTCTCGCTTTTCAAACTGCGGCTCACGTTCATCGGTTTCTGTTTGGTCCTGAGGATGGCTTTCTTTTGTCCCAGCAGCCTCTTCCACTCTGGTAGTTTCCTTGTGTGAGTCTTCCAGCTCTGACGTCTCCATGTGGTCAAAGCTGGATGGATTCAGCTCATCTCCTGCTGTGTCGCAGACTTCTTCAACTCCATCGACTCCAGCAAGACTGGATTTGCCCTTGTCAGCCTGCTCTTGTGTTTTGTTGCCTGTTTCATCTTCGCACTGGGGTGTTCTCCCCTGGTCCTGGAGCTGCTCGGCCTTCAGTGATAAATCAACTAACAATCTAACTTCAGAACAAATAGAATGAGTTGTTTCCACATTGCAGACTTGATCAAACATAGATAATTCTCCACCTGCAGTGCTGTCTGAATTGCAGAGCAGCCATTCAACCTCCTTGCCATTTTCACTCCAGATTATTGGGTCAATTACACTGAATGCATCTGCCTCATTATCCCCATCAGCGGGCTGTTGACTGATTGTAGCCGCTGCTGGGATCTCTGCTGCTAGGGCGTAGTTGTGTTCTTCAAAGCTCGTGTTTTCAGATGATATACTCGTGTCTGACACAGGAAAGACATTTTCACCAATCTGAAGGTGTGATTTGCCTTCAAGGTTTAGGCAAAACTCCCCTGAGGATGTCATCAGATCACTCTCCGCTGCATCAGCCTGTTGGCTGGAAGCATGACAGATATCTGAACAGGTAACTGCCTGGATGACGCTGGGTTGAGTAGGGGTCCCATGGTTCCCATCATCCTGATGACGGACGCCACGGCCAACAGGAGTTTCATCCTCAAGCGAGCTCGCCATCTGCTTATAGATGGGAAGAAAGTGGGTGTCGCTGCTGGCAGCACTTAGCTCGTGTGTTTCCCCAGCCACAGGTTTCTCCTCTCTTTCAGCGCTCACACACATTTCGTACAACTCTGAATGCGGCCCGTTGATGTAAACAGAAATTACATGAGGAGCATAGTGCCCCTGTCCTGCTGCCGTCGGGCCATTCGTGTTATGAAGGTTATCTGCCGGGTTCCAGTTGATAACTTCCATTGCAGCACGATCTATCCTTGCTCGTTTTGGGGATGGTGTTGAAGTAAGCTCTCTTTGTGGACTATTTTCATCCATTTTCTTCACCTAATAACACCTAAAGAACAAACAGATGTACAGGGTATATAAATTTTAAATTGTATCACAAATACAATATCTGCTAGGTAAACCATCTTTCACGTTGTACGTTCCAACCATGTGAAAGTTTATAAGATAAAACCACAGGCTGTCCTATTGGTAGCAACAATTATACAATCTATGATTTTAAATAGAAGTTATATAACATGACCTTGGACCTCTGCTGTCAAAACTTATCTCCACTACTGAATTAGTTCTAGATATCTTAGCTTAAATTTTTTTATGAGAATAGTAAAAGGGACTAACATTTGTATTGTATTACGAGAATTATGGTGAACTTCATGATTAAATTTAATTTTTACATATGTTTTCATACATACTGGTTTAAACATCATAATTCTTTTAACCTGGTATAGACGAGATTACCTACATTTTAAATATGCCTGTTATACTTTTTAATTTTTTTCTTTTTGGTTTATTTCTGTCTTAGGCAACTGTCTCTCAGTGGGATAAGTCTTAAAGTCAAAAAGTTGTTGGTTTGATTTAGGTAGAACGATATCAAACGATAATATAATTATTGTTTAGGCATTTTTATATATATTTCCATATCCTTTTTAACATCTTAGGGAAAATATGACCACACGACTGACATTACATCTACGTATGCTTTAGTGTTTTCACCATCATTGACCAAAAAATAAATAAAAAAATAAATAATGTGAACGACCTCCTACCCTGTGCCAACGCAAACACGGATATTGGCTTGGTTTAACTTTCAAAACCAATGATGACATCTTAAAGCATTAATCATTTAGATGATTGTTGAATCAATATTGACAAAATATCAATCTTGGTTGAAAACCCAACATTGATTCAATGTAAAATCAACTAAAATGAGCACGTAAATCCTAATTTAGATTATGGTTGAATGAATATGGATATTATACCAGTTATGATTGAAACCCTTCATTCAAGATGTAAGTCATCGACAACTTTTTGTATAATTTCAATGTCAGGCTTCAACGTTGATTCACTCATATTTCAACGTTGATTGACTGATATTCCAACATTGATTCACTCATATTTCAACATTGATTCACTCATATTTCAACGTTGATTCACTCATATTTCAACGTTCATCACTCATATTTCAACGTTGATTCACTCATATTTCAACGTTGATTCACTCATATCTCAACGTTCATTCACTCATATTTCAACGTTGATTCAACCATATTTCAACGTTGATTCAACCATAGTTCAACGTTGATTCACTCATATTTCAACGTTGATTCACTCATATTTCAACGTTGATTCACTCATATTTCAACGTTCATCACTCATATTTCAACGTTGATTCACTCATATTTCAACGTTGATTCACTCATATCTCAACGTTCATTCACTCATATTTCAACGTTGATTCAACCATAGTTCAACGTTGATTCACTCATATTTCAACGTTGATTCACTCATATTTCAACGTTGATTCAACCATATTTCAACGTTGATACACTCATATTTCAACGTTGATTCACTCATATTTCAACGTTGATTCACTGATATTCCAACATTGATTCACTCATATTTCAACATTGATTCACTCATATTTCAACGTTGATTCACTCATATTTCAACGTTCATTCACTCATATTTCAACGTTGATTCACTCATATTTCAACGTTGATTCACTCATATTTCAACGTTCATTCACTCATATTTCAACGTTGATTCAACCATATTTCAACATTCATTCACTCATATTTCAACGTTGATTCAACCATATTTCAACGTTGATTCACTCATATTTCAACGTTCATTCAACCATATTTCAACGTTGATTCAACCATAGTTCAACGTTGATTCACTCATATTTCAACGTTCATTCAACCATATTTCAACGTTGATTCAACCATAGTTCAACGTTGATTCAACCATACTTCAACTTTGATTCACTCATATTTCAACGTTGATTCAACCATATTTCAACGTTGATACACTCATATTTCAACGTTGATTCACTCATATTTCAACGTTGATTCAACCATATTTCAACGTTGATTCACTCATATTTCAACGTTGATTCACTCATATTTCAACGTTGATTCAACCATATTTCAACGTTGATTCACTCATATTTCAACGTTGATTCAACCATATTTCAACGTTGATTCACTCATATTTCAACGTTGATTCACTCACATTTCAACGTTGATACACTCATATTTCAACATTGATTTAACCATATTTCAACGTTGATTCACTCATATTTCAACGTTGATTCAACCATAGTTCAACGTTGATTCAACCATATTTCAACGTTGATTCACTCATACTTCAACGTTGATTCACTCATATTTCAACGTTGATTCAACCATACTTCAACGTTGTTCACTCATATTTCAACGTTGATTCAACCATACTTCAACGTTGATTCACTCATATTTCAACGTTGATTCACTCATATTTCAACGTTCATTCACTCATATTTCAACGTTCATTCACTCATATTTCCACGTTGATTCAACCATATTTCAACGTTGAATCACTCATATTTCAACATTGATTCACTCATATTTCAACGTTGATTCACTCATATTTCATCGTTGATTCACTCATATTTCAACGTTGTTTCAACCATACTTCAACGTTGATTCACTCATATTTCAACGTTGATTCACTCATATTTCAACGTTGATTCACTCATATTTCAACGTTGATTCAACCATATTTCAACGTTGATTCACTCATATTTCAACGTTGATTCACTCATATTTCAACGTTCATTCACTCATATTTCAACGTTCATTCACTCATATTTCAACGTTGATTCACTCATATTTCAACGTTGATTCAACCATACTTCAACGTTGATTCACTCATATTTCAACGTTGATTCAACCATATTTCAACTT
>JAVLVB010000374.1:2860083-2880573 GCA_032876305.1 Orestias chungarensis
ACCATATTTCAACGTTGATTCACTCATATTTCAACGTTGATTCACTCATATTTCAACGTTCATTCACTCATATTTCAACGTTCATTCACTCATATTTCAACGTTGATTCACTCATATTTCAACGTTGATTCAACCATACTTCAACGTTGATTCACTCATATTTCAACGTTGATTCAACCATATTTCAACTTTGATTCAATCATATTTCAACGTGATTCAACCATACTTCAACGTTGATTCACTCATATTTCAACATTGATTCAACCATATTTCAACTTTGATTCAAACATATTTCAACGTTGATTCACTCATATTTCAACGTTGATTCACTCATATTTCAACGTTGATTCACTCATATTTCAACGTTGATTCACTCACATTTCAACGTTGATTCACTCATATTTCAACATTGATTCACTCATATTTCAACATTGATTCAACCATATTTCAACTTTGATTCAAACATATTTCAACATTGATTCACTCATATTTCAACGTTGATTCACTCATATTTCAACGTTGATTCAACCATATTTCAACATTGATTCACTCATATTTCAACATTGATTCACTCATATTTCAACGTTCATTCACTCATATTTCAACGTTCATTCACTCATATTTCCACGTTGATTCAACCATATTTCAAAGTTGAATCACTCATATTTCAACATTGATTCACTCATATTTCAACGTTGATTCACTCATATTTCATCGTTGATTCACTCATATTTCAACGTTGTTTCAACCATACTTCAACGTTGTTTCAACCATACTTCAACGTTGATTCACTCATATTTCAACGTTGATTCACTCATATTTCAACGTTGATTCACTCATATTTCAACGTTGATTCAACCATATTTCAACGTTGATTCACTCATATTTCAACGTTGATTCACTCATATTTCAACGTTGATTCAACCATATTTCAACATTGATTCAAACATATTTCAACGTTGATTCAACCATATTTCAACGTTGATTCACTCATATTTCAACATTGATTCACTCATATTTCAACATTGATTCAAACATATTTCAACGTTGATTCAACCATATTTCAACGTTGATTCACTCATATTTCAACGTTGATTCACTCATATTTCAACGTTGATTCACTCATATTTCAACGTTGATTCACTCATATTTCAACGTTCATTCACTCATATTTCAACGTTGATTCAACCATATTTCAACGTTGATTCACTCATATTTCAACGTTGATTCACTCATATTTCAACGTTGATTCACTCATATTTCAACGTTCATTCACTCATATTTCAACGTTCATTCACTCATATTTTGCTATCTGGGAAATGACTAAAATAGTCCAATACCTTCTGTAAAAGTGGTAAGCATAGCTTACTGAATACCGGTGAATAAATGTGCCTAAAAGACTTAATGTAAGTTTCCATAAGTTATGGTTCTGAGTAGAAATAACGATAAATTCAGTCCATTTATCTTTATCAAAGGCAAAAGTGGATAAGTTCACAAGAAGCGATCAATCTTAGCCAGTTTTTCATTAAGAAGCTAAATGTACCTTATGCTAGCCTAAATGCTTGTCTGGTCTATTTTTAGCTTGTTGTTAAAGTTACTAATCATTTCCTGTGTCTTTAATGAGCAGCTTTAGCTTACCTACTATAAAGCAGTTTAATGGTGTCGCTAACTTCCAGCTAGCTTCCTGTCACGCGCCCTGCAGTGGCGGGAAAAATGTTGGCGCGCCGCTAAAAGAAAGAACTCCGCTGAGCAGTCAGGCGCGGCTCGTCCGCCATTAATTTAACCACTCGTTTCCAGCTGGGGGGTAAAGGTTGGGGGGGGGGGATAACGCTCATGTGGAGCAGCGAGAGGTCGGGCTCGTGGTTAGTTGTTTTGTGGTGCTGTTGACAGCCTGTTCCCCGCTGGGAGGAGCGTCTCTGGTTGAACACACACACACACACACACACACACACACACACACACACACACACACACACACACACACACACACACACACACACACACACACACACACACACACACACACACACACACACACACACACACACACACACACACACACACACACGACAGCTCAGCGTCTGTCTCCTCCTCTCTTCTCAGCAGCAGCACTCCGTGTTCAGCAGCATCCTTCAGTGGCTCTCCTCCTCCTCCTCCAAACACAACGCGACAGAGATTAAAAAGCCTTTAGCTTCGTGTTTGGTGAATTGAAACGACTGAGGTTCTTGTTTCGTGTCTTCTTTCTTGTTTCTTCTCCGTCGGTGGGTTTTATTGTCTCTAAACCCTCTCCAGACATCACACCTCTGGACTCCTCTCTTTGGCTTCGCACTCTCACAAGGTAAAAACACAAATGTTTTTTCCTGTGCAATTTTCCTCTCCCTTTTGATTTATTTCAATATTTCCATTTATTTTCTGCTCTCGTTACGAGTGCTGCATGGTTCTTCATTTCCCCCTAATTTCCCGAGGGCTCTATTAACGCAACAACTTATAACATTTTCATTGGGCGGATGAGAAATCTTGATGTTTTATTTATTTATTTATTTATTTTTCCGTCATGTCTTTGCATTTTATAAGCGTGACACGCTGTTTGCTTTACTCCTGCAGCCCCCACACAAATACGAATTTCAAATACACGCGAGCAAACACACACGGCGGATAATCACACAGGTGGATTTAAAACAGCATCTTCTAAGATGTGTGGAATCTCTCTTATAATTGGCGGTTGCGTGGGTTGGCTTGACGTGACATGACACTTTAATGGGGTGTGATGTACGCTGGTGGAGGTGGTTTGTGTGTGGAAAAGGTGCGTGATGTTGGAGGGGGGGCATCAGACTGCTTTGTTAACATCTGATGTTACCACTCTCTCTCTCTCTCTCTCTCTCTCTCTCTCTCTCTCTCAACCAGCTCTCTTCCATCATCTCAAGGTCAGCTCCCGTTAGCAAATGATGGGAAGTGGGGTGGCGTTATGTAAAAACCAACTGCCCTGGCTTAGGGGCCGCTCTGCTGGGTTTGAACCCCCCCCCCCCCTTAGGCTGCAGATATAAATCTGTTGCTCTTGCACCTGTCGCCTGATGCGTCCCGTCTGCTTTTCAGGGACCTGAAATCTGGCAGTGGCTGAGGTTTGGCCCCATTAGGCCTGGCTGACTCATCCCAAAGAGCGAGCAAGCACGCGCGCTGGCATTTCGCTGATGATGCACCAGCTGCCTCTGTGTTATCTTTCCCTCTTTATTTGTTCGCTTCCTTCATATCCTTCCTGTGGCGCTTGTGAGTAAAATCACAAGTCTGTCGAAGGCGAGCGCCCGGGCCAGGGTGTGTTCTCCCTTGTTCAACAGGAGCATCGTCCCTCTGCGGAATTAGATCGCATCCTCCACCTGTCGGATACTTTTGCTCCTCTCTTTATTCCGCTTTACACGGCAGTACTGAGAGGGGAATGGGAATGGTTGCGTTTGCATGCCAAGCATAAGGAGTTCTGTTAAAGAATGTTTGCAGGCCGTTTTCATCCCAGTGCTGGTTTATTGCGGCATGAGGGAGGCGGGGGCGGTAACAAACCAGATGGGGGAGTGACAGGGATAGAAGGGAGCTCGGAATAACAAGAGGAATACAAAATAATTTGTACTTCCGCCTGTGCTGGAAAAAACATGTAAGAGTGCTGTTTCTTTTTTTTTGTCAACCTATAGGTTAAATATGTGTGCCCTCAATTATGTGGGTTGGGAACACTGATACAGTCAAAAAGGACATGATCCAAACAGGCGTTTCCATGCATGACATTCAGATTACAAATCGGCATAAACCACACCCCGCACATTCAAATTAGCATTCATATCTAGTATGTATATTTATTTTGAAGCCTCTAACAGGTTTACTGTTATCCGTCTTTCCTTCAAATCTGGCCATCTTTCCTGGATGCATTGCCATGGGGACACCCGTTTGCTTCATTTGTAACATGGACAAAAAGTTAGAACAGTATAAATACTTTTGAACTGAACAGGAAAAGATTTCTGACTAATTTAAACAAAACGTCTCAAGATGAATTCACCTCATGGAAAATATGATACCGGCTGCACAGTGACGCCACACAGATGCGAAACCGCTCGTTTGAGTGTTGAGTGCCACATGCATTACGATGCAGCGTGAGCGCTTTGTGAGGACATTGTGAATGTGGCGCCACATGGCACAACATCAGACACCACAAGTCTGAATCTCCAGCTGAAAATGCAGCAGCCCTGCAAAAGGTCCACCTCATCTCATGGTCGAGCTTGCAGGGCCTAAACAGAAGGTGCCACTCCGTTGATTCGTGGAAGGGCCCTCGTGCGCATGCATGGAGAGGCATGCAAAGTGTCAAAACGGCAAGGCTGATCGACGTCATTCGCATCCCTTTCAGGACATGTGGTCACATCCTTCATGTCATGAAAATAAACACAAACACTAGTGTTTAATTTGCCCTCTGGTAATCCACTCTTGTATGTCTGCACCAAATGTTTGGAGATACGGATTTTGACCAAGTTGTTGGAAACAGACCTTAATTTTAGTCCATTCCTTTATCTATGCAACCAAAGGCCTCCTGCTCAGTCTGAACCACTACTTTTGAGGGAGAGAAGCTGTAGCTTTATATTGAACTCCGGATGACAGAGCTCCTCCCGATCTCTAATGCTGCTAGAACGTGATGTAATTTCCAACTTTATTGCATTCTGGTTGTCCCGCCTGATTAGAGTTGAAAATGCCAGTATCAAAGGCTTTATGTGTGCAGTAACAGTAGCGGTTATCTCCACTCTACTATACTGATAGCAATAATGAACATTATCAGTAAAAGGAGAAGAGTTTTCCTGGAAAGGTTTGCAAGTGGCAGCCATCTTCAAATCCGGACTGAGGGTTGGCTGGGATTGGACAGTTTGGAGAGAAAATCTCCAGCAGCACGCTTGTCAAGTCGGCTTGCTTAAATTTATGCATTCCTATTTTGACAACAACTAACTAAAGCTAGCAAAGTTGGCTTTTTTTGTTGGTTTTTTTTTTTGCATTTTGTTCCTTAACAAACTGCTTTTGTGTTTAGAGACTTAAATCGTAGCACATATTCCTCCACAGCCTTCCAGAGACACACCATGATAGGCCCTCCACTATACTTAACATTAGAGATTACAAGCTTTTCAACATTTTCTTCATTTATTTCACATCAAACCATTGAAAGTTAGTAGTGGCTTTCAAGAACAACCTAACAGAGTTAGGAAAATGGTTTACACTTGTGATGGTTGGACGGAGAGGGGCAATTTTGGAACGTAGATAGCATGTTGTTTTACTTAACCATTTGGTTCACTGTGCAGCAGTTATGTTAAAAACATATTTTTTTTAACATTTTTATTGGTTCCTGATGAGATTTTTTTTGTTGTATCTTGAAATTATGTTGAACCAGCAAGCCATTTCTCCATGTCTGTTAAAAGGCTAGCCTTGTTGCGAACATTTCTGATATTACTAAAATGACTGCAAACTGAGGGAATGAATGTGTTGCTTAAACAGCCACCAAGCTCAGGTTTAGGTGATTTTCACACAGAAACCACAGCTAATGGATCGCTGGTCAGTTATGAATGAGAACATTGCATGAGTTCCTCTGCCCCTTAAAAGCAACTGAATGCACTTAAGATACTCGGGGGGTTTACATTAACACAAAGCTTCTTTGGCGGCAATAAAAATAAGCTTCCGTTTTAGAAGTGCAGGGTTTTTTTCCCCCATCTTTGAATCTGGGCACTTTTGTGTGTTTTTTCTTGCGTAAGCTGTGCTTTAACTGCCACACAGTGTGTTGCATTCCCACGTAAAGGTCTTTAAAAAAAAAAAAAAAAAAAAAAAGGTCATGTCTTGCCGAAGGACATACCAGCATGCAGAGGGAGCTGAGATACCTCCACAAACACCAAATGATTCAAAGTACAAAAAGTGGCTTACGTGATGTGAACCAGGCCAGTGTACAATTTAAAACTGAAGGCATTGGTGAGGTTTGTTTTCACAGTACATGATCAAACAGATTGCATATTATCATTGATCCCAATATTCAGTTGCAAAAATGGCAAGAATATATTTTTTAGAAATTATCCATTCCTAACAAAGTCTTGTTTTAGACCGCAGGCACCGAAGGACCTAGAGAAATGATTTTTTTTATTTTATATTTGCATAATTACTCTGATGTCCCTTTGTGAACTTTGGTCATTCTCAACTTGACTGATATACTTCAAATTGAGGGTGGGGTAGATTATATTTTCTTCTCTCGGATCCGTCCATCCAACCAATCTGTGCACTATCCATCCATTTGTGAATTATCCAGCCTTCCAGCTCCTCCTCCTTATCTCAGCTTTAATAACTACTAGATTAAAACTATTCTCTGACTTGGTTAGGTCTAGGTCCTTGAGTGGATACAACAACATGCAGAGAAAGTCAATATTTCTATCTATTTTATTATTTCTGAAGTACATTACAGTTTGATATTATATTTTCAGCTATATAAACCTATTATCTTTCAGGGTCTATTGTTTATAAGATTGAGTGGATTGCTTTTTCTTTCGCCTGGATTTATATAGAACTTTATGGCCAATAAAACACAAACTTTTAGAGGCTGCTGAGATAACTTCCAGAGTTATATGTCAGGCCTCTGTTTACCGTACCGGGGGACAGGGGTTTGTTTGGAAAAGTGTCTGGATGTTGTCAGCCGTGTTCATAAAAAACTAACAGGTAGGACGTGGATGTCAGCTGAACAACATTTACGACTGATGTCGCACAAGCAGCAGAGTCTACTTGTGATCAATAAAGGATTTTGAACTACTCGAAAGCGCCTGAGTGAAATGACTAATATCTCACACTAACAGGTTTATTGTTTGGCAGCCAACTTATGAGTGGGTTGTTGTAGTGTCTCTGTAAGCGCTGCAGTTAGCGTTTAATTTAGGAAAAAAAAGACTTTCAGCAATGTATGAAAAAAGGGTTTTCAATGTACAGCCCAAGGATTTACAAAAGGTATCACTATTGAGTCATCCATTATCTTACTCTGATTTAAAGATGGTTTTAGGAGGAAACTCCATACGTCTTTCACTTGAGCAACATTCTTTGTTCTGTGAGATCTAGAGCTATTCGGAGAACAGGATATGAAGTGAGCTTTTGGACTTCCCACGTTCGCTTTCAAGTAGTATATGCCCCAAAAAACTGCTAACAGCAGCCGTCCAGAAATCCTTCTTGCCAAATGCCTGAACTAAACAAGAAGAAGTAAGTGTTCTATTTTAGGCTCTCCCAGGATCATTGATCTTAAAAGTGGAGTCCAGCCATAATACATGGTAAGATAATATAAGCCACCTTCTTGTCGGATCTCTGTTTTTGGTAATGAGCCATATCTTGCAGTTTAACCAAAGGACAGTGGTAGAATGTTGAAAGCCTCCAAACCTTGAGGAGGAATCCTGATAAGATGACCCAACTGTCTGGCTTCCTGAATTCCTTTGGACGATAATAAATTTGGGGTCATGAAATCCTGGTCTGTTGTAATCAGTGATGACTGGAACACAGAATTACGGCATTTGGCTTTGAAAAAGATTTTGATCGTTAGCATTGCCTTGGATTAGTATAATTCAAATCTCAGGCCCTTGGTTATTCTTTACGGAGATTTACTACAGATGTACTACAGAGTTCTCCTACAGTCTGATAAAATGTATTTGACTTAGGTTTTCTTTACCATGTGTAAGTACAAATACCTTTGAGTTCACCAAGAAAACAGACTGGATGCTAGTTAAAACACTTTAGCCATCTACAGGCAGGGACACAACAGACTTTACTTAATGAAGAAGCTTGAAGTTATGGGGGAGAGTATGTTGTGGAGACTGCAGTCTTTTCTGCCATCCTTTGTTGGGGTAGTATCAGAACCAGGGAGTTAAAAAGCTAAACAACCTTATAAAGAACCTCGTTCTGTTTTGGGGACTGCTTTGTGACCTCAGGAAGATTATTGTGTATGACGTGATCTTTTAAATTTATGAAAAAAAGAAGAACCCTGAGAACCCTTTCAATGAAACTTGACATCGGCAATACTTGGAGAAAATGTGTTTATTTTCCCTTCTGATAAATAAAGTATTTTTGATTGGAATAATAGACAGGACATGCATTTATGCCTGTGAAGCTCAATTCATTCCATCCATGCCAACCTTCATTTTTCCATTGTTCATGGAATAAACACCAAGTCTCAAACGTTAGCACTTGAGGCAAAGAGCTTATCTCACCAAGAGGATGCAATTATGTTTTTCCTGCCACCAGACCGCCTTTGCTGCCAGTCTGCAGTCTCCAAGCTCTCCTGTCATCAATCTACATACCCCTTACATCTTAGCTACTGGGCTCCTGTGCTTGGTTCCTCATGCACCGCCCCTCTCCGTCGCACCTACTGTCAGTATCTGGCGGATTCCCTGTTGGCTCAAACTTTAGCTGAAGATGGCTCCCAGAACCAGAGGGAACATGAGGAGGACTCTGATGATAATGAGCATCAACCAAAGGATCTGCGTCTCCTTCAGTTGAATTTTCCTGTCAAACGTCATAGCCTCATTGCTGCACAGATATAAGCTCCTTCCCTGGAGAAATGCTTCTCTTTCTATGAAATGGGAGATTAGAAGACTTCTTATTTTCTTGAAGATGGAGTCTTGATGCGTAAGTGGTCTGCTCACCCAACAGACAACTTAGAGGACTGGAGAAAGTACTACCTATCAGATTGATTTGCCTCTTTGAGTATCGTCATGCTGTTTTTTATTCCTTGCACATGAACATACTTTGTCTGGTCACCTAAAGCTGCTGGCCTTCAGCTTTAAGACCTTTTTACCACCAGCCTTTAGGGTTCATCATCTGGCACCTTAAAATGTCTCTCGGCCTTTGCCGCCATCCTCCAAGGTTCTTTGGCCTCTGCTCTCCATCACAGTCCTCTTGGTCTTACTCTTTGAACCACAAAACTCCAGATATTGGCCATCTCCACCACCATTTGCTCCCAGGATTCCTTGTGGGTCTTTCGGGATGCATGGCTGACCCGTAGGACTTTTTCATGGATTTCAACCCAAAAAAATTTATTCTGAATGACATCCTGGTAGCCACCTTTTTTTAATGGTGATCTGTTAGTGTTAGAACATTTATTTTAACCAGGGTTTTTGGTTATTTATTTATTTTTGCTTTGTTACTTTGATCTAAGTTGGGTTCCTTAGACTAGTGCTCCTGTTAGCTTGTTATGTTAGTTTCAGTTTTTTTTTCTTTCATATATGACAGGGGTCTTCAAATCTAGAATTCAGGTCTGTTGTAGTTCAACGTTTGGATGTGTCTCTGCTTCAACACACCTAAGTAGGACACTACAAATATTGGCTGCCACAAAGCAGGGGATGCAGCCAGTTGATGTAGATGGTCCAATGGCGCTGAAGATAGCCACCAGCAGACCCCCGTGACCCCACAAGGATAAGCGGATAGAAAAATAGATGGATGGAGGGATTTTACACTACATCTCTTCTCAAGGCACTTAACAAGAAAACCATTTGAATCATAGATACATCATAAACAAACCAGTTTAACAAAGTTTCCAATCCAAAGAAACCCAGCAGATTGCATTGAGTCACACAAATGCAGCATTCACTCCTCTGGAATCTGCACACCGCAACAACGGATGCATTGACGTATACTTCACACCAATCGCTCATACTGAGCCTGCATGTAGCTACAGTGGAGAGGAAAAACTTCCCTTCAACAGGAAAAAACCTCCAGCCGAACCTGGTTCAGTACAAGCAGCCGTCTGCTACGACCGACTGGAGGTTTGAAGAGACAGAAAACTAAAATAGACACAGAGGATACTGAAAAAACAAACGTTATTAGGAGGACAGATGCTGGCAGCGTCCCAGCCGATTTCCTCCTCCAAGAAGCTGTTTCAGCTAACGGAACGGCAGACCAGGTGTAGCAACTATAGAGAAAAGAACACAAAGAAAACAAAAAGTTAACAAGGTTGAAATAACAGCAAATAAAGCAGATTGGACAAAGGAAGAAAGTAGCAGAGTGAGAAGTGATCAGATTGCCTTTCAGCAGCCTGAGCCTATAGCAGCATAACTATAGAAAAAGCTTAAATAACTTGATCCAAAACCTCCAATACACCATACCCAGAGGTCTGGATTTGAAAATGTCTGATTTATGGTTTAACTTTATCTGAGCTTTTTTTGCTCTTTCACCCTTCCTCATACTTACCATCTTTTCACATCTCCTAATTTCCTTCTGCCTGCTCATATCCACAGCTGCCTCTACTTACCTTCGATTAGTCCCTCTGGTTCCTATGCCACATTCGTTTCTCCTTCATTGCTTTTAAGCCTTTTGGTTTGTAATTGTTCCTGCCATTTATATGCTGTTGCCATGAACATATGTCTTCCAGCAATCTTTCATTGTAAGTTTTTATTTTTTCATCTTTATGAAAACTGTAGCGTACTCTGCAGTTGAGTCTTCCAATAAGCATGCAGGAAGGACCTGGCACCAGATGTTTAGTGTTGGTCTTATTCATTGAAGAGCTCTGAAGGAGCATCTCAACAGAGAGGGAAAGCAGGGATGTTCCAAAACTCCAACCGTATTTCACCGCTTATGGTAATTAGGGGTTGGTTAATGAACTAATAAAAGCCATCAAGTGGCATCAAGAGTGCCAGGCATATTGGAGCTGAGAGCTGCACAAGTGGGACCTAAGGGAAATAAACCCAAAAATATTTAAGCTTTTCTGCAACTCCACAGTGGGCGCACTACTTCAGGGGGTTATTACTGCCGTTGAATTGGTTCCATATTATGTGTGAAAAAACTTGCTTTAGTACAACTGAGGAAAAGGTCATGGTTTACAACAGTAGTAAAAAGGATTCAAAGCCCTTTGTTTTCACGTTTGTGAACAGGAAGTAAAATCATAAAAAGAATTTCAATGCTTACATAAAAATAACTGAAACATGTGGTTTGGATTAGTAATCATCCCTTTTTACTGTTCAAAAAAACACGGTCCAACGCTTTACCTTAAAAAGACACATAACTAGGAAAAGTGTGTTCAGTTGGTTTTAAGTTAGTCTCAGTATGGATGGAGCTGTTTTTTGAACACTTCAGAGGTTTATTAAAGAACAAACAGCATCATGAAGACCAAGGAGAACAGCAGGCAGCTCAGAGAACTAGGCGTAAAAAACACCTATTTGAGAAGCAGCAACCAGCCCTTTAAAAGTAGTTTGAAGAAAAGAATCAAGAATCAGTTTATTTATATAGCGCCAATTTACAACAGGTGTCGTCTCAAGGCACTTCACAGAAAATCAATTAAAATCAAAGATACATCAAAACAAATCAATTTGAAAAAGTTTCCAATCTAAGCAACCCCAGCAGATTGCATCGAGTCATTGTCTTGCAGCATTCACTCCTCTGGAATCAGCATGCAGAAACAATGGCTTGTGTTGTTGTTGACTGTACAGCAATCCCTCATACTGAGCATGCATGTAGTGACAGTGGAAAGGAAAAACTCCCATTTAACAGGAAGAAACCTCTAGCAGAACCAGGCTCAGTACAAGCAACCATCTGCCACAACCGACCGGGGGTTTGAAAAGACAGAAAGCTAAATTACAAGCACAGGACACTGATATAATAGAGTTTATAGCAGCAGTTGCAGAGTGTCACTGGAAGCATCTCAGCCCATTTTCTCATACAAGAAGCTATCTCAGCTAACAGAACGCCAGCCAAGGTGTGGTTACTATGGAGAGAAGAACAGTAAGAGAAAACAAAAGGTTAACAAGTTTGAAATAACGGTAACTAAGTAGATTGGACAAAGGAAGAAAGTAGCAGAGAGAGAAGTGGTCAGATTGTCCTCCAGCAGTCTAAGCCTATAGCAGAATAACTATAGAAAAACTTTCATAACTTAACCCTATAGAGTGATAGATGAAGAAGGTAGAGCAAAGGAGAACCGTCTGTCAAGACTGAGTTTCTCCCCCAACCGGATTAGGCTGTATTCTCTACCTCTTCCTAATTATAAACTTTATCAAACAGGGAGGTTTTAAGCCTAGATTTGAAACTAGACAGGGTGTCTGCCCCACGGACTAAAAGCTGGAAGCTGGTTCCACAGCAAACAAGAACTACAGCTCGGTGAGAAGTGAAATTGGCGTATAAATTTGTTTTGGGAAGAATTATTTTGTGCAAATATGAAAAACAGGATTTCACTTCACCAATGCCACCCCTTCGTATTCCATAGCTCTTGAGTCCGAACATCCAGCGTTTACCATCATGATCTACAGCTCATGTTTATTTTGACATGAAATTCAGGTCAACTGACAGAAGATTTGATTAACATAAAAACAATAGATTAAAAATCACATTTTAAAATGAGTTTCGGTATGAAAAAAACTCAGATTTTATTTGTTTTAAGCCATATCATTCAGTATTCTGTGGTCTGATCAGCAGAAATTTAAACTTGAAGCTCTACACCTGAAGGATAACATTGACACATGGTAGTGGCAGCATCATGCTGTGGAGTTGGTGATCAGTTGATGGGAAGAAGCATCGAGTTAAAAGCAAGGAGTTGATGATTGAGCTACAATATGGGATGGTTTAGTTCATCAATCATCCTGCGACCTCTGAGTCACATCTGGCTCTTCAGACCCTCGACTCTGTCTCTTAACTTATTTTTTTTTAATAAAAAAGAGGCACTGTTTTAAATCACAATGGTAATAATGTTGGAACTGGTACCTCCAGATTTGTTTTTTAACAACGCATCTACATGTAAAGTATGCATGCCGTTTGCACTAAGAATGACGCTATCTTGTTATTTCCATCCATCCTGGCACCAATCTCCAGCTTACAACGGGCGAGAGGCAGGGGTACACCCTGGACATGTCGCCAGTCCATCGCAGGGCAACACAGAGGCATACAGGACAAACAACCACTCATACACACGCTCACACCTAAGGACAATTTAGAGCCCAATCAGCCTAACAGTCATGTTTTTGGACTGTGGGATGAAGCCGGAGTACCCATAGAGAACCCAAGCATGCACAGGGAGAACATGCAAACTCCTTGCAGAAAGACCCAAGACCCAAGGTGGAATTGAACATCAGCCTTCTTGCTGCGTGGCAACAGTGCTACCCACTGCGCCACTGTGCAGCCCTTACTTGTTATTTATAAAGTCAATTTCAGTTAACAAAGTGCACAGAAATGTGAATGTTAGAGACATTTTCCCTGCGGCGAAACTGATCAAAATATGTTTAAAGTGATAAAAGTAAACCGAATAAATAAACTGATCTATTTTGTTTCTGAGATTTCTGTAGCTTTTATTTTTCTTAGCTTGTACTGGATAGAGGTATAGAAACGAGAAATGAGGACGAGCACCTGCCCAAAGGCAGAAGCAGAAAAGCCCTAGCAAACTGAATGCTTATTAGCCAGGAAGAGCTCATTTACAACACGTGACATTCTGCCAAGGCTTGATAATGCAGTTCATTTGTTAAAAGCTTATTTTTAGCGTGCTCTCTCGAAATCTCCGGTTGAAGCCTTGATGAATCACTCCTACAGTAGCCAATAGCATGGACAGATAGTCTTTGTGTTATGCATCATTTGAATGATATCAAACCTCAACAATGTCTGTTTTTTTCCTCCCCTATTGTTGCTTTGCAGGCAAAAAAAATAAATAATGGGGAAACAGAATAGCAAGCTGACCCCTGAAGTCATGGAGGACCTGGTGAAGAACACAGAGTTCAACGAGCATGAGCTGAAGCAGTGGTACAAGGGATTCCTGAAGGACTGCCCCACCGGCCGACTAAACCTAGAGGAGTTCCAGCAGCTCTATGTGAAGGTGCGGCTCTGCTCGCTCGCTTGCACGGCGCTCGATCGATTACACCCGTTTTGTCGGCGCGTTTTAAATCGCAGCATTTGGGTTGCAATTAAAGCCCAGCGGCAGAACACATCGGGTCGGACAAAGATTTATTAAAGTGCATGAGGTGGAGAGATTTGGGAGGAAATTTGGTGTAGACAAGGAGTTTTTAGAGGAATCTCAAACTGATTTGAGTGTCAGAGATAAGTGTGTGCCTAGGCCATCGTAGCGAGGATAAGAAGTAGTAGATAAACCCGAATCGAGCTGAAAGGGTTGGAGTTGCAGGCTCAGCTGTAGAGTTGAGGAAGCTGCCAACGGCTGCAGTGGGACAACTGACAGGGCTTGTGTTGAGATAAGGTGGAGCTGGGATCTCTGACCACAAGTTGAACGACTCAAACTGCTGACAGCAGCGTTACGTTAGAAGAGAATTTGCACCAGTGGCTAAATTACTAATAAGGAATACCATTTCTAAAGGTACAGCACCTACACAATGATTTACATGGCGACTAACCTTTGAACTTTGGAAAACATTATGACTAGGAATGTTGAATATATCCAGTCTGCACCGACATTACCGATTTTTATTTCCATTTGGTTGCTATGTGCGTTTCTGGAGAGGAAGGAATTGGTCTTTTTTTTTCCTTGTTTTAGTTCCAGGAAAGAATAAATTCAAAATATCAGGTCGGTAGTGTAATACCAAAATCAGATATTGGTAACAGCCCAGATTTTCATATTGGTGCATTCATAATCACTATTCGCCCTCGGAGCAATCAAATGATGCGATACGACAAGAGACACTATCTCTTCCATAATATCAGTTTCCGGTAGATGTTACAGTCTGCCCAGAACAGCAATAACAAGAAACAGCAAGTGACAAAAACCAGACAACAGAATGTTAGGAAATAAAGTATTTTTATTGGTGACCAGAAGAACAGTTTGCTCTCACATTAAAGCATAAAATTTTTTTCATAATGTGTTTTTGCACAGCTGGTTTTCCGAAAGTGTCTTTTGGGGTCACATTAATCACTACGGCAACCAGTGATATCACTCTCTCATGTATGCCTGCTTTTAACCAACATCCAGCCCTCCACACCCACCCCATCATGCTCCCATTCGACGGCATAAAAACGGAAGTGATCCTTTTCCAGCTAATTCACACTCACTGGCCTGCCGTGTGAAATCTCTCCTCCCTGACACGCCAGCCACACTTTGAACCATTTGGGACAACGACACGGCCTGAGAGGCTATAGCCATTTGATTCTGGGTGTCTTTAGTATTGCAGGCTGTGATTGGTGGATTTTAAGTGTTCAGTAAGATAAAATGATAACTTTCTTCTCTTGCAATGCTAAAAAGACCACAGTTGATAATCTGCACTGTTGAGGGGCCCACAGTTAAACATGTGCACTGGCCTGAATATGGATTTATGGATGTATTCCGCTCCGAAGCGTCTCGCCTGCCTCGCCTCGAGGCTTTTTTGTTGTTGGGGGCTGCGAGCGCCCATCTCTCTGCATGCCTGCCTCCGAGTGAGAGACTCCCTAAAGCCAAGAGGACAGTTTGACAGTCAGATCACAGGGCAAAGTGATCGGAAAGGTAAACGGAGCGACAGCGAGACACTGACATCATCTGGCTAACAGCCGGGATTCTTTGGGGGAACATATGGCGTGTAATCACACGAGATGAGGCACAGACAGGAATTACATAGATGCAGCATCACATGAAAGAGGACTTATCTGGAAACTCTGCCTGAATCACTCGTACGGATGTGGCAGAAGCTCCATTTTACTGAAAAATAACTTTTAAAGCATCCTCTTTTCCCCTAACTAGTGTATTGGCAGACATACAGATTAGAGCTAAACAACATCCATGCTGCAGGTTCAATGTGAATATTTAAAGGCACTGATGCAACGGGAGTCACTAATGGAGCACGTGATGAAAAGAGATGAGGCGTGCATTGTAGGATATTGGATTTATCAACCTCAGATGGCATCAGGTAATCTGGAGTTTATTCTTGCTTTCAAATGCGCTTTGAACAAATTTCTGAGTTGGGGGTATAAAAATAGAAACTAAAATTTCAACTTAAACCATACCTGGCATTCATTTTTAATGGTTGCTCTTCTAGTATATTACAAAACAGTCACACCTGTAAAAAAAAAACAACCATTTAGTGGCATTTATGATCAATATTGTGCATACCGAACAGCTACTAACATACACATTAAAACTGTTCTAAAAACGTCTGTCTGTCTGTCTCGTTTGTCTGTCTAGCTAAATTATATATTAATTTAGCTAGCTAAATTGTATAGTAATTTAGCTAGGTAGCTAGCTAAATGAATATATAATTTACTGAATTCATTTAAATGAGTTATAAAGGCTCTCTTGATATGTCTATGGTATCTCTAGAAGAGCTGCAAAGGGAGACAGTCTGTAAATTAGATGCTTAAACTGGATTTTAGTATCAGCACAAAAATGGATAAATGCACTTGAAAACCATGTGTGCCACGTTGTGTTGCTCTGTCTAATAAAACCCATCTATTATACTCCAGTTGTAGTTGTGGAGTGGTCAAATGTAAAAAAAAAAAAAAAAGAAGGTGGAAGAAAAAGTGGTACCTTATACATGGTTGAATATTACAAATATGGAAAAAAGTCAAAAGTATTCTCAGAGAAAAACCTTCTCATGATTACTTCTATCAGCCATCCTCTCCTTTCATTTTCACACTCTGTCTCTTTTCCTCTGCCCAAGTAAGCTCGTGGCTGGCATGCTCTAAAAATAGCTTTTGTCATCTCTGAAGCTCCGATGCCATTCTCCATCGTTGCCACAACATAGGCATCCACACCGGCTCAAACTGGCTTCACAGGATTGCTCCTGAAAGGCAAGACTGAATACTTTGTGCTGTCTTTAGAGGAAATAATATATATTTGTAAGGTGCACAGTCTACTTATATAAACTCAAGGAGACAAATTTAATACATTCTGGACTAAGTAGCTCTCTCTTGGGTGAGAGCGACGGATTTGCAATATTTATAGAACACAGGGAGGAGAATCTGACTCTGAGTCAGTAGACTGTCATTTCCCATCATGGATATTTTTCTGCTCTCTCAGACTGGATAATGGGTGTTAATTACTGAGTACTACTGTGTTAAATGTTGTAGATGAGATGGCTAATAAATGGCTGTAATAGTGAAAAGGAGCACACAAAGGAAATGAGAGACAAAGAGTTATAGCAAAAAAAAAAAAAAAAGGATCGAAACTTTGACAGAAAGAGAGACCCAAAAGGCCAGATGGTTAGATTTATCAAAATGAATAGCCCTGAACCCTTGTGCGCTTTGTGGGATCTTTAAAGTGCCTCTATGTGGGATGTGATGCTGTGATTCAATTGTTCTGCAAATTTCTGGGAGGCTCGGTTCTGCAGTGAGAGTGCTGCAGAATGGATGTCAGACGGACAAACCTTAGGTTCTATTCTGAGGGGATATCGTAAATAACCATTAGCACATTCAATTCTCATATCATGACCAAATAGAGAATAAAGCAATCAGTCTCACGAAGCAGGCTTTGTAATCCCATGGTGCAGCGGGGGTGGCAGAAGTAATGATATCCAAGTGGTTAACAAACGTCCAGACCACTGCGTCAGCCATAACCCACCCATGAGAGGGCCGCTGAGTCCCTGTCCCTCTGACCTCCCGCCTGTGTCAGTGGAGGCGGTATAAGACAAGAAAAAAAACTTAAAATGTTTGAATATTTAGAAAT
Source organism: Orestias chungarensis (assembly GCA_032876305.1). Taxonomy (NCBI): domain Eukaryota; kingdom Metazoa; phylum Chordata; class Actinopteri; order Cyprinodontiformes; family Cyprinodontidae; genus Orestias; species Orestias chungarensis. The sequence goes on from JAVLVB010000374.1 coordinate 2,877,653, forward strand.
CTACAATGAACCAGATTTCTCAGTTTTTTCTTAAACATACAAGATTTACAAACACATTTTAACCAGAATCAGAACTTGTTTTATTTGCCATGTTTGTAGAAATAAGCGGTGAATTTTACTTAGGCTCCGTTTAGATATAGATAACCAGACATATTCAATGATCTCGGTAAAATGCATAATAGCTGTTTTTTGTGCCAAAAAGTGACATAACCCATGGAGCAAGGAATGTGAATTGGTCTGTTGGTGCTAAACCCAACAGATGATTATATTTTGGTCTGTCTGGTATGTGCAGCAGAGTAGAGACTGTATTGTTGATCAGTTGAATGGTCCAGAATTTGCTCTAGCCAAAAAAGTACAGTACTATAACTCTTCAAACATAGACTAAATAATTCAAGCAGTTGTTCAAGGTCAGTTTCCTGAACCAGAATCCATAATCGAATTCTAACTTCAACTTCTGCTTTATCTAGTTTTATTCATGGCGTTGCGTGATGTAATGCATGTTAGACAAACCTTGAACCATCTTGCTATTATCTAGTTCAATAAATAACATTCGTATAACCTGTCTGACAACACAAGGTATTCCCGGATCCACAGAAATTTGTAAACAGATGAAACGCCAGGTCAAAGCAACTAACACACACAACAGCAATTATCTCCATTATCTGAATAAGTCATAAAAAACTGGGGAACCTTTCCCAAAATGACTCCATGAATGTGTGCTGATCATGATTCAGCAACAACAAAGAGACTGGATAGACATGAGATCCATTGGAGAGATCAAAAGCCAGAACCTCTGCTGACAGAAAGTACCAACATTGTCTCAAAATTCCCTAAAACTGTACTCATAATCTCCAAACTTCTTGGAAAACTATTATTAGGACTTGCTGTGCCTCTTATTACGTATGGTCAGGAGAACAAAGAGCCTCACACCAACATTTAAGCATGGTTATTGTCTAGGGTTACTACGCTGCTTCATGAGTACTGGGTAGAACCAGGAAATCTGTTCTCGAGCAGAAATCCCTTGAGAATGAACGACCACCAGTTTAGGACCTTAAAGTCAAACTGATTATTCTCATGCAGCAACGGTGATGACTTAAGTTTTAGATTATGACTTATGACTTGCCTTTAAATCGAGGAGATCGCAGCTCTGGGAGCTGCTTCATATCTTACTGTAAAAGTGGGATTATTTTCTAGTGACGTACGTGGAAGACTCCCTAGGACAATTTGTTCAGGCTTGCTTCAATTAGGGTCACACACGATACGTCACCAACTGAACAATGTATTAAAACATTTAATTTCTCCCCGCATTTCTGTTGCTTCTACCGTGCTACAAAAACCCTTCCTGCTGAAAATAGCAAAATAAAGCACTCCCTGTTCTGTTCATTAAGTAGGTAATTCGGTCCCTACATACACAACTCAATTTTAACACTCGTAACTGTTTAAACCTGACACAAAATCTTTTAATTTTCAGTGTTTCTCTTTAAGGATAAACACCTTTTTATGTAATATTACATAACTTAAAGAACGAAAATTAAAGGTTAAATGGACATGCAATTAATGAGAAATTATTTGAGATCAGATTTGGATTTTTCGTCTGTGTGCTAAAGAACTGTGGTGCAAAGCCAACCAATAAAAACAAGGTTTTTTCTGCTACAGACACTTAGTGAGATTGTACATGATAATTGCATGTAATGCCTCCTACACTTTCCTCTTTCCCAAGAAATCTGCACCATGCATGCTCGATTGTGTGGATGATTCATCCGCTAAGATCCCACTTTTTCCTCCACCTCCATTATGGACCGCTTCGCGTTTTTACATCACAAACGGCAATCCGCCAAGCGAGCTGCCACTGACTCCACAATCACAAAAAAATGACACATCGCAGTGTTATTCTGTTTTTTTTTTTTTGTATATTTTATTTTTGTGCATGGATAAGAGCTATGTTGAGATCCTCACGTATGCCTTCCAAATGCATTTGCAGCTTTAATTTTAAACAAACTTGTTGTTCACTGGGTTGTTATCTGCATCAGATTCTGCTGATCAACCTACTGATTGATTTCGCAGATTAGACGAACGCTGGAGGATTATTCGATGAGTCGGTTCTGTGGCCCCTCACCGGATTAAACAGTCACTGCTGCTTTCTTTGCTCTTACACTTTACACTTTAGAGTGGTTACAGGTTTATTCCGAAAGGCCAAAGTGGAACAATAGTGTTATATTTGCACGTCTGTTTCAACACCCTTTTAAATAAAATAAAAAAGGGAAATGTGAATTAAATATTTTTCACTTGGTGGTTTAGAAGAAAACATTCGAGCCACATATTTGTAGATGTCGGATTTTGTGTGAATATTTATTTATCTATTTATTTTGCAGAAACTTGTTTGTTTGTGTTATTTGCAAATGTTCCCTTTTGGAATAAAGAAATGTAAATAAAAATGGCTTCTTCTATTTTATCCTTATTTATCGATCAGTGATTGTGTAACTAAAATAGTCATTACTTGCCGCCCTAATTCTTATGTTATTTCATTTCTATTAGAGCTGCTCAATGCATTGCGAACATATCAGCATCACAGTATAAGTGTGCATTATTGATATTTCTAAGGACAATTTGGAGTGCAAAATTGTTAACTTATGTATTCCAGGTTTTCTGAACTTGCATTTTACATGCTAATATTTAGACTGTTGGAAAGAGTTTAGATGTTCCAACCCAGACACAAGTGGCATCACCAAAAATGCTAAAGTCAGATAGGAACGTTGTAGCATAGGAACGTATGCTACAGCTAGCATATTTTGCGCTACAAGGCAAAACTATATATATATATATATATATATATATATATATATATATATATATATATATATATATATATATATATATATATATATATATATATATATATATATATATATATATATATATAT